>CAUJRU010003597.1:0-39212 GCA_963277665.1 Viscum album
TCCTATGAGATAAGGCACTTTTATCCATTGATATGAGGGAAAATCGCCAACAAATGCCCCCCCTCAGACTTGGAGCCGTGAAGGGTGAAGTGTCTAAGTCTAAGGGAAAATCGCCAAAATTGTTGGCAGTTCGCGATGCAGATTCGCGAAGGGGGCCCACGGTGCTGACCGGGGCCACGGATCCAGACAGGCCGCGATGCTCCGGGGCCGCCGCCTATAAATAGGGGGTCGACCTTTTTCGTCTTCACGCGACTTCCTTGTCCTTTTGTGATCTCGACTTCGCGAAGCTCCGCGTACTCCGCGACAGCCCTCCGCGAATCGAGCTTCGCGGCGAACCGCGGGTCTCCGACTCCGCATCCGGGCCAAGCGAACTTCTGCTTGTCGGCCTGGGCCAGACTTCGCGGCTTGGTCTCGCGACCGACCTTCGCGATCCGGTGTCGCGATCCAACTTCGCGATCCATCTTCGCGATCAGTTCTAAAAAAATTATTTTCTGAGGGCCGGAATCAAAATGGCCCATCAAGAGGCTGTATTGCGGATGCATACAGATGCTGCCCGTCGGGATGAGATGGCCAACTGTCCAGGCCTTGGGGAGATGGTCTGAAGACATTCGGACCACTCTTCTTTTACAGATATGCTATCGGAGGGTTAGAAGGATTATCTGTAGTGTAAGAAGCTTCCATTGTACGACTTCGGGTTGAGGGATGACGTCTTCATCCTTGAGGCGAGTAGGGACGAACAAACTTGCTGGTTCAGGAGCACATCATGCCAGCACCAATGGTTCAGGGTGTCTGATGGTCACGCACAGGAGAACTTCACACCCGTCACCGCTGACTGTCTCTACATACATGTGAACAATACTGACGGGAGGCCACTGCAACCGGAGACGTCCCCTCCTCTCTACCTTACCATGCTGAAGGCGGATTTGCAGGATTCGAAGAAGGGATGGTCCGATGAGTGGGACCTACGCCAGGACGGCAACTTCACTGATGAATGGGCCTGGTCCTACTGGGTAGGCACCTCATGCGAGGATTTTGGGGCCGAGCTGAGGATAGTGGGGTTTTATGAGGCGTCATGGGCCTGCCAATTCCACATTTACCAACTGAAGCAACTGATGCCGGAATTGCTGAGCAGATGGTCGTCTAGGACCAATACCTATCACCTGCATCACGGGGAGGTGGGTATCAGCCTGTGGGATGTCCACCAGATTTCTGGGGTTCTGATCTTGGGGGCCATGTATGATGAGTTCCTCCCCGTCATGAGCGTGTGGGAGGATACAGAGCAAATGCCGTGACTGGCGTCAGCGCTGATGGCACTTGTCCCTGGAGAGGACAAGGAGGCAGTGAGGGATGTCTACTTTAGGAGATGGTCCAAATGATTCCTGAATTTCCCAGAGAATGGAGAGTTCCCTCCAAGGCCTCGAACTTGTCCAAGGGCAGCCCAACGGGGCAAGGGGCACTCGTATTGGCGGGTCATGGAGGACAGCCAATGGAATACTTGGGGATTCAGTGTCAGCACTGAACAACAGTCGATAGTTAGGCTGGCGGCATTCATCGCGGCTCTCATCTGCGGTTGGATCCTACCGGTGAGGGATACAAGCATGGGGGTGCGGCCCAGCTCGATTGTTATGGCGTCCATGTTGGCCATGGGGCAGCGGATCAATCTTGGGATTCCAATACCCTCCAAAATGTACATAATGTTCCGGCACATTAGCGAGGGAAAGAAGCCGCCATGGATATGCGAGCCCATCCACTTCCTGTATGGGTGGATCGCAGCACACATCAGGGGGATTTACGAGTATCCAAACCCCATTTCGCCGCCGGGATCGAACTTCTGTCCCTCTATCCTGAACGCGGTCGGGAGCTTCCCATTCAAACTAGCTGTGTCGATGGTACTGAATCGGGTATGGAGGGAGGATGAGTTTAATTTCCACCCCTTCCCATTGCCGATGGGGATACTTACTGATGATGGGTGGGGAACCGAAGAACATAGGGCTTACCTCATGGCCTTTCGAGGTGGAGATTTTGTGGCACGGATAGTTCGTGAGCCACTCTGCAAACCGTACACCCCACATCGGTTTACGAGGCAGTTCTGGTGCCTCAAGCGGCTGACCCCGCAGGTCTACTGGGCGGTGCGTCACGAGGAGCACCCTTGTGTGATGAGGCAGTTGTGGCTCATGTTCACACGGGAAGATGGGAATATTCGGATTGCATTGCCTCCATATACCACCGCTTTCGGATTGGTGAGGGAGTATGCCATTAGTTGGGAGGATGCTTACCCAGGGTAGATGTTGAAGCAACCAACTATTTTGGTCGGTGACGGTGGGCCTCCCCTATCCCGAGGTCGGGGTCGGAGGGCAGCTAGGGCTGCTCGCGGTTGCGGGGCTTCCATGGCGGCGAGACCCGCACCGGCCGAGGATATGGAAGCCGCGGTGGATCCGGTGATTCTGGAAGAGCAGGGCCATCCGGAGGGGCATCCACCGAGGGGATTTCGTAGGATATCCACTCAGGCTCCGGGGAAGCGGTTTCGTCATATCGACATGGAAGAGGATGCTATCTTCCCGGAAGCCTAGGACATTTGGGATGTCAACTGGCAATTCCTTAGCCCACCCGAGATATGGGCCCACCTGAATTGCCTCGGGATGGAATTACCGGGCATAGGCCCAGTCCGGGATGGATTCATGGAGTCTCCGGAGGAGGTAGAGCAATACCTGGACGAGCTGGACGATTACGTTCACCCT
This sequence comes from Viscum album, assembly GCA_963277665.1. NCBI lineage: Eukaryota > Viridiplantae > Streptophyta > Magnoliopsida > Santalales > Viscaceae > Viscum > Viscum album. Next base: position 2,739 of record CAUJRU010003597.1, read on the forward strand.
AGTGGTTTCCCTCGCCCAATGACAGACCGGGTGAGGTTACTGCTGAATCGAACGGTCCCCCACAGTTATCAGATGCCGATCTGATGGAGCGCTTCCCCCTGCCAGAAAAATCAGATGACTCTTCTTGGGAGAATGAGGCTGGAGGAGGGAGCCCGTTGGAGGAGGGCGAGGTAGGAGATCAGGGCTCATATTCTGATGATTTCGCAGAGTCTCTTGAGGTAGCATTACGAAATTCTTTCCTTACGATCCGTTCTTGGGTCACTATGGACTTCTCGCCGATGTTTTAGCCATGCAGGAGGAAGTTGTTCGCATGTCTCGTTCTCGCCCCGTGGCGGGTGATGATACGGGACCGTCAGAACCTGTGCCTATGGCAGCGTTTAGTTCCGTGTATGGTGGGACCAAAGCACCCGAGGTGGCTCCTCCGGAATCTCCAGACCTTACAACAGTATACGGAGGGCCTCGCCTCGGGGTCCCGTCAGTACCGGCTCAAGAGCAGCGCCAGGAGGTCGATCTTCGTAAGTCTCCTCTACCGGTTTCCCTGTCGTCATATGTAGACTATGCCTACCAACTAACGTTTATGTCCCTCTATGTCGTATAGTTCTCCAACTGGCGTGGGCTGCTGCGGCAAGACTGGTCGGGATGTCTGGTGGCGTCCCTCCTAGGGGCATGTCGGTGATGGTGGCGATAGTCCCCCCATCTCCTCAAGCTGCGACGCACATCATCACTGGTGGGACCACCAGCAGGGTCGTACCCGAAGTCATTGAGGTGGACTCTGAGGAAGAGGATCAACCGGTCGGTCCCAGCCATGTCACGCCTGCTTCGGCTCCAGGTGTTGTACTGGATTCAACACCATATGTTGATCTTGCCGAGGATTTCCTACGGGTGTATCCCGCGTACGAGCCTGCCAATCGCGCAGACTGGGACGAAACGGCCTCCGACGAGGAAGACAACAGCATCGTCTGCCGCCGGTCGTGGATGTTGATCACGCGCTTCATCAAGGACACCCCCAAGTGCAATGGCTAGCCGAAATGGATAGACTCCGCTTGTGGTTGCGCGAACTGTGCGCTGGGGGAGTGGATTCCCAATGTCCTCAAGCACTCATCCAAGATCTTATGGCTGAGAAGATCCAGGAGCATGATCGTGGGCTCAGCGTGGGCTGGCAGCGGAGGAAGGCGACCAACATCAAGAATCAGGAGGCTGAAGGCGAGGTCCAACAGATGGAGACCCGGGCAGATGAGCTTTCAGCCTCTCTTAATGAATAATCTGAGCTGGTCTCATGGTTGAAGGCCCAGCTGGCAGAGGCAGAAGAGCATATGATGCATGCCTCTGGAAATATGGCTGCCGGTCAAGCTGGCGTTGAGAGGGCCAAAGCCAAGGCTGACGAACTACGCCCCGCCGCTGCCGAGGTGGAGCGGGAGCTAAGTCAGCAGCAGTAAGCCTTGTAGGCCACAATCCAACGGGTGGCGGATCTCCAACGCTCTTTTGAAGGGGTCAACCTGTCCATGGGGGGAGTCGACCCCCGGGTATTGTAACAAACCAAAAACCTTTTATTGGTAATTTCGTGCTTCAATTTTTTTTTTGAATGTCGTAGCGCACACGATTTCCTCTGTTTGAATTGCCTTGTTACATCCCTACAATGTTTGCGAGACGTTCGACGACAGTTCCCCAAGCCCACGTGGGTCGATCCCGATGTGAGAAACAGGAGATAGTTGCCTTCTTGTCCCACCTAACATAGGATTGGGGACCATGCTCAGGGCATCCGGGATTCGGATTACCAGTCCGGATTTCTGAAAGACGGGAGAGGCTTGATCAGAGAAGGAACTTTCAGGATTTCCGAATTACCGTTTCCTCAGCGTGCTCTTATGCACGAACAGGGCAATGCCAGGGGCGCTGAAATCGGTCCAAACAGATGTAAATGGGAAGTGTGAATCACGATACCCAAAATTCGGAACACTCTGGGGATGGCGTGACAATTAGGGACAACCATTAACCATAGAGGAGAAGCGGTATCCTTACTACGTTATCCTGTAATAGGGACAACAATTGAGGGTTGACCGTTGACCATGTTCGAAACACGGGACCATGTCACAAATGTTGTCGATCAATCCTTCGAGACGTTGGCCCAGGAGAGTTGGCGGACCATAGGTCAATCACCCATACTGTTAGAGGGTCCTTCCAAAAATGACCAGTCTTCCGGAACGTTGGCCCAGGACGGTAGGTGAGCCGATGTGGCATGGGTCCAGACCGTTAGGGGGTCCCTTCAGACATGAAAGGGGACGAGGGTCCGAATAAGGGGCACGCAAAGCGTGGAATATGGAGGGATGGTTTGTACGAACAGAATCCATCACTTAGGTAGTTACACCATCGTGGTGGGAGTATGCCAGATGGGCGTGTTGGCTTGTCCATGGATCCTTCCTTCATTGGGACAGGGCCTCTCTGGCGAGGGGTCTGACTAGGGGGCCAGAAAGGGGAAGGATTGGATTAATGAATTCTATGGGCTGGACCCTAGGCAATATACCAAGGTGTTCCTACGTATCCCATGAGGATGGGAATCCAGCCATACGTAGCTCTGGAAGCGCAGTGCAGTCATAGACCAACACTGACAGGTGAAATCCTCTCTGGTAGAGGTTCTGGTGCATCCCATGATTAACATGGGGCATCCTGAACTTGTTTAGGGTAGAACTGCAGTTTAGTGTCATGTGATGAGGACACATGGTCTCATGTAGTTTAACGTCATAAGATAGGATGCGGAATAAAAGGGAAGATCCCAGGGAGCGTGTGGTTCGGTAGATATGAAACCGACGTGAATGAGGACATGGAGTCCAAATCACACCACGTACCCCCGGAGGAAACTCTTCAGGTCGAGGGACCAAGAGTGAGGATTAGGTTGGGCCCGAAGCAGAGTGGTCGGGCGTTCCTACGCACCCCATGAAGATGGGAATCAATCCATTCGTAGTTCTGGAAGCGCATTTTAACGTCATGAGGGACGAGGTGCATCCCGACTGTGTTGGTACACATCCTGCCAAAACTACTAAGCTCACGTGAGTCGTGCTCGGTGTGGGAAACAAGCAGTAGTGGTGGGAATTTCCCTACACAAAAAGGTGTAGGTTAGGGCAAAGGGATGCTCGGTGAATACCGACCCAATGACACTAACACAATCATTTAGTTCACCTAGATGCGCGAAGAGAAAGAGCCGAGTATGATGGAATTCAACTTGAACATGAGGAAGTTGAAATGTGTGAATCATGGCACTCGAGATTCAGATCACGATGATGGCGACGTGACGATGGAGGATAAATGTTGACCGTGGCGGAAACCAAACATCCATATCGCGTTAGCCTAGAATGGGGACAAACAAATGTGTTTTGGCCGTTAACCATGTTCAAAACACGGGACCATGTCACAAATGTTGTCAAATATCCGTAGGGACGTTGGCCCGAAACGATTGGAGGGACCTTAGGTCCAGCATTCATGGAGAGCCCTTAAGCCTAGTATCCATGTCGTCTGAGGGTCCTTTTGGATGTGGAAGAGGATGAGGATCCAAATAGTGATCTCACGAAGCATGGTCGTGGGACGAAGGGAATGTCCGTATGGAAGTCCCACACTTCGAGCTCTTTGTTGAAACACATATGAATACAACAACGATACGTATTAGAGAGAGGGGGAAGATTCCTTTCCCATAGGGAGATCTTAGTTTAGGGTCCTAGAATTCGGACCATGGAGGGGAGGAGACATAAGAGGAACATGGTGGAGTAACTCAAACACCTGGCGTGGATGGGAATAGGGGTTGTGTACGGTGCGATGAACAACCTGACGCGAATGAGGACATAATCTCATATCACGCCGCCCAACCCCCTTAGGAGAGGTTTTTGGTCAATGGACCGAAATCGAAAGTTAGGATTGGCCCGAGGAGAAGTGACCGGGTCCACTTACGTATCTCATAAGGATGATAATCAAGCCTCACATAGTTCATGATGGACCTTAGACCATAAATGGGTAAAGGGAGCATGGGACGCATGGAAAAAAACCCGACGTAAAGGAGGGCCTAAGCTCTACATACCATGCGTTCTATGGGGAAATGATCGAGTCAAGGGACCGAACAAAAATGTTAGGCTGGGCCCGCGGGGAAGTGCCTGGGTGCTCCTACGTATCTCATAAGGATGATAATCAAGCCATATGTAGTTCTGAAAGGCAGCACGGTAAGGTACCAGTGCCAGGGGAAAAGGGTAGTGCGGTCGTGGCCCTTGCACTAAAAGAAGAAAAATTTGATAAATATTGTTTGTTCATTAAGGTGAATGGTTTTTTTGAAGCGACATGCCTAGAATAGTAGGTCTTGATGTCGCCGCAAGGATCAAGCTGTGATGGGCATTGCAAAATGGCATGGAACATGACCAATACCCAACGTGATGTCCTCTACAACGAGGTAACCACAATGCTGTGCCGTTTTTCGTTGTGCGGCTAGGATGATAATGTCACAGTTTAGGTTCGTATGATAGGACCATGCATGAATTTTCTTATCATGCAGCGCAGACGTAGCAGAGACGATGATAGGCGGGGAACGTGCGTACTGTTATGAAACACAATTGATGGAGACATGATCCCACATCACATTGTATGCCATTCGGAGAGGGAGACCATAGGCCGAGGGGCCTATATAGAGGTAAGAGGTGAAACAGGGGGAGAGACTGGCTCCCTAAATGGGTTGTACCCAAAGACAGGGCGTTCGGGCGGTCCTATGTATCCCATGAGGATGGGAATCAAGCCACACAAAGTTCTGAAGGGTGCCTTTTAATGTCATGATGGACAAGGAATAGGAGGGATAACTCTCAGAAAAGGGTTGTGCGTGGTGCATCTATTGGAAACCTGGTGTGAATGAGGACGTAATCCCGCACTACGCCACGCGGTCCCGTAGTCGGGGTCCTGAAGGCAGGACCAGAGAGGTGAATTTTCTAAACTCAAGCTGGACCCAAAGACAAGGGGTCTGGGCATTCCTACGTATCCCATTAAGATGGGAATCAAGATGAACGTAGTTCCAGATGAGAATCTTAGTTTATGGTCTTAGAGCTCGGACCGTGGATGGTGACAACTTCTCGAGTAAGCACAGATGTCAACCCGATCCCTAAGACCACGTGAGTTAAACTGGGTGTCGGAAACAAGGGGGGGAATCCTTATCGCAATACTAGGGGCATCCATCAAAGGGGAATCGGCAGAGAGCCCCGAAGGACACCTTTGACGTGGCTTGTTCCCCCAACGCACGGACGTGCACGGAGGAAAAGTACCAAGAGTTCCGAGACTCCACTTGGACATGATGAAGTGATGAAGGGTGTGAATTGTGTACTCGGCATTTTGGGCTTAATGGGTTGGCCTGGAGATAGAGGAAAACTGTTAACCATGGTGGAAACACAGCATCCATATCGCGTTAGCCTGAGGTGGGAACAACAAACGAGCATCGACCGATGACCATATTCACAACACAGGATTTTATCGATTTTTTGTCTGAAACCCTCAGGGGCGTTGGCCCGTAACGGTAGGAGAGCCCTTGGGCGTAGTTTCTAGGCCGTTCTTTGGGGTCCCTCCAGGTGTGAAAGATTATGGAAGCCCTGACATAGGGATACACAAAGCCTGGAAAGCGGGTGAGGACGTGTTCGAGTAAAGCTTGGCATTCCAGGTAATAAACCAGAGTACTCTTAGGCACATTGGTGAACCACCGAAGAGGGGTCGACGAAACAACTCCGGATGTAGAGATACATGGTGCGGTCATTACGAGACTGACGTGAATGAGAAAATGACCTCACGCCACACCATACACTCTTATAAGAGAGGACCTGGGCCGGGGCCCGGAAAGGCCAAGGGGCCTGATGGTTAGGCATTGGTCAGGAAGGCATGACTTTCTTGCATTTTATCATCTTGCAGTGAGGACGAAGGTCGGGGGCCCAAGGAGGCCAAGGGGCCTAAGGTCAGGCATCATTCAGGAAGGCCTGACTGATATGCAGTTTAACGTCTTACATGAGGACGGGGGCCGAGGACCCGAGGAGGCCAAGGGGCCTGAGGCAGGGCCTCGTAAGGGGAGGCGTACGACATGGTACTTTATCCCAACGTGAATGAGGACGTAGTCCCACACCACACCGTACACCCCTATGGGGAATCAGGGCCGTGGGCCCGATCGTTAGCACCACCCGGGAAAAAGTTTGTCACTTCGGGATGGGGTAGAATGAATCACTGCACTCGATGTATGGGATATCTCGGGGTGGACCCGAAGATCCAGGACGATGTTTACCATGTTCGAAACACAGCATCCCCATGGTGACCCGATATGGGAGCAACAAATGAGCGTCGACCGCTGACCAAATTCGCAACGCGGGACTTGTATCGGCTTGTTACTTGAAAACCCTTGGGGGCATTAGCCCGTATCAGTAGGAGAGCCCTTGGGCGTAGTATCCATTCCGTTCTTGGGGGTCCCTCCGGGTGTGAAAAATGATGGAATCCCCGTCAAGGAGTGGTTGAAGCATAGCTGTATCCATCCACGAAAGAGGCAAACATCTCCAGGGGGATGTACAGCTGGGTCGAGGCTTGCTCGATGTGAGTTGGGGGAAAAGTGTGCACCCTTCCATGTCTTGACCCGAGGAAAAGATTTTGGCTTTTGGGCTGGGCCAACGAACGAAATGTCTGGGCGTTCCTACGTATCCCATTAGGATGGGAATCAAGCCATACGTTGTTCTTGAAGGCCATGCAGTTTAGCATAATGCGGTGAGGACGTGGGAGGATAGAAGAACGGGAGTGGGCACATGGTGCTACCATTACAATCCTTGTGTGAGCGGGGTTGTATGAGTGGGGATAACAAAGCCTACTCCCTGCTACACCAATATCCTCCAAGGAAACTATTCCCAGGGGGGATAGTGGAAGAGAAAAGCTTGGGGATGGGCTCAAGAAGAGGCGTTTGAGCGTTCCTATGTTTCCCATTGAGATTGGAATCAAGCCACACATAGTTCTTGAGATGCAGTTTAACATCATGCGGGATGAGGATGCATCTCATTTGGGGATATGTAAGGTACGGCAAGTAATCTGACAAGAATGAGGACGTAGTCCCACACCATACCGTACAATCCCACAAGAGGGTAAGTCGGGGAAAACCAAGGGGCCTGAGGTCGGACCGCGGTCAGGGAGACCTGACCATCTTGCGGTTTAACGTCTCGCGGTGAAGACGGGGGGCTAGGGGTCCAAGGAGGCCAAGGGGCCTGAGGATGAGCCTCGGTCAGGAAGGCCTAACTGGCTTGTAGTTTCACGTCTTGTAGTAAGGACGGGGGGCCAGGGGCCCAAGGAGGCCAAGGGGCCTAAGGCTGAGCCTCGGTTCGTTCAGGAAGGCCTGAATGGATTGAAGTTTAACATCTTGCAGTAAGGACGGGGAGGACAGGGGCCCTAGGAGTCCAAGGGGCCTGAGGCTGAGCCTCGGTCAGGAATGCCTGACTGGCTGGCAGTTTAATGTCATGCAGTAAGGATAGGGGGAGAACTTAGTTTAAAGTCATTGAGCTCGGACCATTTTGTAGATTATAGTCTTGCAGGACGAAGATGCAGTTTAAGGTCGTGATGAACCTTACAGTTTAAGGACGTGTTGGACGATAACGTGCGGTTTATAGTCATGCGGGACCATTTTTCAGTTTATCATCATGCAGGATGAAGATGCAGTTTATGGTCGTGCAGGACCATAACATGCAGTTTAAAGTCATGCGGGACCATTTTTCAGTTTATCGTCTTGTAGGACGATGATGCAGTTTAAGGTCGTGCATGACCATAACGTGTAGTTTATATTCATGCGGGACCATTTTTCAGTTTATCATCTTGCAGGATGAATATGCAGTTTAAGGTCGTGCAGGACCATAATGTGCAGTTTAAAGTCATGCGGGGCCCTTTTGCAGTTTAGGGTCATATATGACCCTTTTGCCCTAGGAAAAGTATCGCTTGAGTAATTTGGCATTGGTGGGAGGGGTTATACGCTCTCCATCCGTGGTCAACAAGGAGTATGCTCTATTGGGGTAAACCTTATGGATGATATAAGGCCCTTCCCATTTGGGTTCTAATTTGGGAGGTTTCCTACCAGGAATCATTGGCGCTCGAAGGGCTATTACCAGGTCGCCCTGTAGAAAAGAGCGGAGAAGAACCTTCTTGTTGAAGTCCCTTGCTATCTTATCCTGATGCCTTTCAGATAGTGAAGGGAACGAAGCCGGTTCTCGTCAAGTGCTTCTAATTCAGCTAGACGGATTTCAGCTACCTCATCTAATGTCTGGTGATCAAAAACTGCAGTGCGTAACGATGGCAGCTAGATCTCAATGGGTAAGACAGCCTCAGCTCCATACACCAGGGAATATGGGGTCACCTGGGTAGAGTTGCGAGTCGTCGTCCGATATGCCCAGAGGGTGATGGGGAGCTTGTCCGACCAACTTTTCTTGTTCTGACCAACCATCTTCTGCAAAATGTTAGAGAGGGTTTTGTTGAATGCCTCGATCTGTCTGTTTTCCTATGCGTGGTAGCGGGAGGTATGGTCCGAACGGATGTCGTACTTGGCGTACAATTTATTTAGTTCATCCGCTCGGAAGTTGGTGTCGTTATCGGTGAGGATGGCGTGAGGGACCCCAAACCGGTGGATAATATTGGAGCTCACAAATTCAACGATGGAACGGTCCTTGACCTCTTTGAGCGGAACTGCTTCTGCCCACTTGGAGAATAAATCTATAGCAGTCAGGATGCACCTATACTGGCGGGTTGTTGCCAGTGGATAGGGTCCCAATACATCGAGTCCCCATACAACAAATGGCCAAGAGTATGTGGTGGGGTGGAGGGGCTCCGGCGACCGATGCAGGATGTTGGCGTGAACTTGGCACGCGTGCCATATCATGGCATACCCAATACAATCGTGGATCATAGAGGGCCAGAAGTACCCCACCCTTCGGATTTGATGGGACATCTTTGACCCAGCTTGATGGGCGCCACAGGAACCGTCGTGAACCTCTTGCATAACTTGAGGTATCTCTACTCCTTGGATGCAACGGAGGAGGATACCATCGAAACTCTTCTTATAAAGGATCTCTTCAAGACTGGGGCCGCTCTGGAGGGTAAATTATAGCGTGCGGCGTCGAATTTGCTCGCGCTTGGCCCGGTCGTTTGGGAGGCGACCATTTTGGAGATACTCGACAAAAGGTTCCCTCCAGTCACGGGTGGCTTCAACCACTGCGTCTGACGAACCCGGGACCCCTGACGTGGAGGGTCCGGCAGTGAGATGACTTACCCGTAGGCCATCATTTTCCTCTTGGGTGATGGGGGAAATGACTCTCATGTGTGCCACATGTATGATCAAATCATCTTGCTCGGGTTCTGCGAGCGACGCGGCTAACCCAGCCCAGGCGTCTGCTTGACCGTTCTGTGACCGTGGGACATGGGTAACCTCTGGTCGAGAAGAGAACTGGGCCATTAGGCGGAGGGTGTACTCTAGCAATGGTATAGGCTCCGGCTTCCTGACGACATAGTCGCCATTTACCTGTTTGATTACCAGCTCATAATCTCCTTTCACATGTAGATGGGGCACATGGATCACATGGGCCAACTCGAGGCCGGTGATGAGAGCCTGGTACTCTGCCTCGTTGTTTGTATAAACTTCTAATAATAGGAACGAGTATGGAAGGACGGCTTGCGCCGGGGAAATGAAGACAATACGCAGGCCCACATTGTTGAGCTTGGGATCGTTGAGCCGCCTACCGGTGGGGCTCCGGGAGGTGCCATCGAAATGCATTTTCCAACATGGGACGGTATGATCGAATAAAAAAATCATCTCATCAGGAAAATCTAGGTCCATGGATTGATCCGCGGAGGTTGGATGGGCGCCTAAAAAGTCTACCAACGCCTGTCCCTTAAAGGCCTTCTGAGGTATGAACCTTATATCAAACTGCTGGAGAATCACTACCCAACGTGCTAGTCGGCCAGTCCGCATGGGGCGGTTCAGGATGTACTTCAGTGGGTCTACTCGGGAGACCAATTGCACCTCATGGTGCTGTAGGTAATGTCACAACTTCTGCACGGTGAATACGAGCGCAAGGCATCTCTTTTAGATAGGGGAATATCTGACGTTCGTATCGAGAAGCATGCGACTGAGATAGTAGAGACTATTCTAAGTACCCTCGTTATTCTTCTGGGCATGCAGTGCACCGAGGGAGCTTTCCAGGGCGGTCACGTAAAGGACCAGCAGCTTTCCGGAGATGGGTGGCATCAAAACCAGAGGTTGGAGCAGATACTGCTTGATTTCCTCGAAGTCGGTCTGAAACTCCTCATCAAATTCGTAGGCGGCTCCCTTCTTCATGAGCCGGGAAAAGGGCTTACACTTGCCGGCCATATTCGCGATGAATCGGCGTATATAGGCTATGTGGCCTTGGAGGCCTCAAAGCTCCCGAATATTGCTTGGGGGAGGCATTTGGCTGATGGCCTTGATCATCTCTGGGTCGATCTCGATACCTCGGTATCTGACAACAAAGCCCAGAAACATCCCAGAGGTGACCCCGAAGGCACAGTTCAACGGGTTAATCTTTAGGTGACGAGAATGGAGGAAACCAAACACTTTCTTGAGGTCATTGTGATGGTCCTGGCGCTGACATGATTTGGGTACGAGTTCATCCACGTAGCATTCCACCAATGTCCTGATAATCGGCTTGAATATGCGATTCATGGCCCTCTGATAAGTGTCACCTACATTTTTCAAACAGAATGGCATAACCTGGTAGTAAAAGGTACCTTGGGGATCCCTAAAGGCAGTGGACTCTTCGTCTTCGAGGGCCATCCGGATCTGGTCATACCCGGAATACCCATCCATGAAAGAGAGAGCTTGGAACCTGGCAATGGCGTCAATCAATAACTCTGTCACCGGTAGTGGGAAGTCATCCTTTGGGCAGTGGCGATTAAGATCGCGGAAGTCAATGCAGACTCTGATCTGCCCATTCTTTTTCCTGAATGGCACAATGTTGGCAAGCCACTTGGGGTACTGGAATTCCTTAACGAAGTTGGATTTGATAAGCTTGTCAACTTCGGCCTCAACCATAGCACCATGAGAATGGTGCATCTTCCTGGGAGGCTGCTTAAACCCACGATGTTTTTCCGGGAGGCCCAAATGGTGAACTGCTACCTAGCGATCTAGTCCTGACATCTCGTTGTTACTCCAAGGAAACATGTCACGGTGTTGTTTGAGTAAGTCTACGTACTGCTGACGCTCATCGGGGAACATGGCTGCACTATTCAATGTGGGTTTCGGATCTGCCTCGCTACCAAGGTTCACCTGTACTAGTTCATCAACCATGGTAGAGACGCCTTCTTCAAAGGCGGGGGGAGCATCCTCCAGGTATTCATCTCCACCCGTGGGGGGATTTCCCGGGACGGGAGATACTTCTGGGCTATCAGAGCCTGAGGGGCAGCTGGTGCCGGCTCGGGCAGCAGTGGCCATCATATCAGTAGAATCACTTGCCATTGAGACCATAGCAATGAAGGCAGTCGACCCTATCCCATCTGGCCTTCAGCCTAAGGGGATACGTTTGATGATATCATAGCAGTGGTGACATGTTGGCCTGAGTCGGTTAATTCCAGCCCGGCAGAAGAGACACGTATGGTGCACCGCCATTATCATAAGCTTGACGTCCCGATACCGTACATGGGTAGTAGGTTCCAGGATCACCTGATCCCGGTTGATGTAGGAGTACGAGGTGATTTTTCGCCATCGCTTGGACATGGGAACATGCCTTCCTTGTGTACCCGAAACAACAAAACATTCCCCCATGTCGGGGGTTGTGGCCTCCAATCGGTGGATCGGGAGGATGTAGGCGTCATCCATGCTTACCTAGGGATCACTTGTGTCGGGGTGGGTTCATCCTCACTTACTAGGATTTGATTATCCTTACTTTTGTAATAACCCGCATCCAGATAGCAGGCCTCACAAGAATCGAAAGGAGACACATCTCCTTGGAGGACTCCTAATCGACCGTTGAGCGAGTATTTGAGGCACTGGTGATACGATGAATGGACCGCTGCATGCAGATGGGGCCATGTCCTACCCATCAACGCGTTGTAGGCGGTGTCCTGAGAGACAACCATGAACTCGGTGCTGGCAAATAAGCCACCGAACTGAGTCTTTAGGTGGATCTTGCCAACTGGGGTTTGCTCGGTCCTGTCGTACCCCTGGATTCTGAGGACAGAGAAATTTAAATCACCTTTAGACAGACCCAGCATTCGCAACGTCCGAGTTAGAATTTGATTTATTCTGGAACCCGTGTCAACGAGGCAGCGGCAGACTTCTATGCCATTGAAGTGGCCAGTTATGTACATCGGGAGAATGTGCCCTTCTAGAGGAGGGTCCTCATCTTCACCGGAGAACGAGATAACCGCCTGGCATTTGGCGTTTTTAATCATCTCGGTATGGAAGGCTTCTGCAGCTGGTACCTTCGTCTCAAACTGGAGGGGGCTCCTTAGGGACTCAGCAAGTGCCTCGCGCATTTCGGATGACAGTCGAAGGGCCTCAAGGATAGAAAGCCTTACCGGAATGACGGCTAGGTGCTTTAGGACATCATACTTTCGTGCTAAACGCGAACCTCTGCCTATAGGAGGTCGTTCGACATTTGGAGACATAGCGGGTCCTGCTGGTTGAACCGGCGATCGGCTAGTACTGGGTACATCTTGCTACCTACTAGTAGAAGCCTGGAGAGTAGTCGCCAGACTAAGATCAGACAGCTGAGGCTGGCCTGCAACTGGGAAAGACTGACTGTGATACGAACAGGGAAGTTCTCCCTGATCTAATAGCGCAAACGGCGGTGGAGGTAGAGCGGAGGGCGTTAGACGAGGTTGCGCATGCTGAGCTCTGCGCTGAGCCTGCTGTCTGGTCTCAGTAGCATGCATGGCTTGGCTGAAAGTGCCTGCTGACGTACCTCGATGACCGGCATGGTTGCGATTCCGCTGACGTTGACGTCGGCTAGAAACGTTGGGGAGGTTCGCCTGGCGCTCCGCCTCGTCGGGAGTCATATAGGGATTTACCAGCTCACCGATGTTAACCGAAGCGTACCCCTAGCTGTCGCACGAGGAGTCTTCCAGTACCGGGCGGATTCTGGGAAGAATCCACATTTCAGGGGGCATAATGTCACCGATAATGCGGGATGACGGCGGCAACGGCGGTGCGGGTTGCTTCTTCTTGCGTTGCCGCTGCTTGCCCTTTTGGGAAGAGGTCGACTGTGATAACGATACGGAGGTACCAGCTACTTCTTCTAAAGGTTTCGGCTGCTTCAAGCGTGCCTGGATGATACCATGGGTACAGATGACGGGTTTTCAAGCCATCCAGTCATCGTATTTCCGGGATCCGCGGTTGGGAACCTGCTGCCACTCGCCTTCGCTATCGCTACCAATCTCTAACCCTGAAAATACACCCGCCACTTGCGCTAGTGCCTGGACCAACTTGAATATGTTGTTGTTGACCTGGTCTTGAATCCAATCTTTAAACACATTGCATTTCTTGAGGGTGTTCCCCATAATCCGATGATAAGGACAGTAGTTGGGGTGATCGGTGAGATTCACCTCTGCCGGCCTTCTGCACTCGGGCAGACACACAATCCCATTCTCTAGTGCACTTCGGAAGTAGCCAGGGACCGGATTTTCATTGAATGAATAAGTCTAGTGCCTTCTTTCCAGATAAGGGGCCATGGGGGCCTGGCCATGACTAGGGGCCGGAGGGGCCTGCCGTGGAGGCGGCACCTGATTGTCTCACCTAGGTGGCGGTGGCACATTGCGCGGGGGAGCCTGTCGGTTCTGAGGTGGTCGCTGCTGGGGCAGGAGCCTGTGCTTGAGGTGGAGGACCTCTGCGGGGTTGCAGGGATGGTGCCGCTGGAAGTAATTCCAACTACTGAGGGGCTTCTATTTGGGCCACTGCGACGGGTTCAGCCCTGGCGGTCCTCTTGGCTGGGATCATAGGGGGAAACGAACGTGCCTGACTAGCCTGTTGTAGGGCTTTCTCAAGGTGCTAAGCCTTATCTGAGAAATCTATGAACCCTCCAGGGTAGTTCTGGGTAATTAGGGAGGGTACCATCTATTTCTTGACATTCCCCACACACATCGTCAGTAATTTCATCTGAGTTAGTGGCATGTCGAGGGAATACGTAAGTCCCTTCCACCGGGCGATGAAATCTGCGACTCGCTCATCAGGCATTTTCTTGCACTTGAAGAGGTATGCAATGCTAGTCTTACGCGTGGTGGAGCTGAACTGGTATAGGAACTGTCGGTGGAGATCCTCCCAACCGGTCACCGATCTGATAGGGAGCTGGTTGTACCAGATGAATGCTGGACCTTCCAATGTCTATACGAAACATCGGAGCTTGGTGGCTTCTTGCTGAGCCGGGGTCCCCAGCATGGGGCCACACCTGGAAGAAAAATGAGCCAAGTGCTGTGGCGGGACACCTGTTCCGTTGAAGGGAGAGAAAGTGGGTTTTCAAAAACCCGGGGGTGCGGGCATATCATTCACCCACGCGGGATATGGCTTGCCATACGGTGAGACCGCTACCTGCCGCGTTTCCAACGCTTCGAGGCGGGCTGTGAGCGCGGCTATAAGATCATCCGGGTGGGGGTCCCTATCTTGATGGGGATCCCTAACCACAAGTGCGTTTCCAAGTTCATCAACACGGTAGATGGCTTTGGCAGCTCGTGGATCAACTAGCGGATCAACCTGCGGGGGCGACTGGGGGAACCCGGACTGGATTCTTTAGATTGCCCCGTCGCTCTGGGGGGTTTGGCGAGACGTATTGCGCCCTCTTGCCGTATGTTCCGGCTTCTTCCCTGTCTGCAGAAGTAGCATGATCAGGGTTTCCCGGAGGCATCTCACCGGGGGGAATTGTTCTTTCCCCTGCTGCCCCGACCTGGGATTACCATAGTCGTGTTGCCGCTCTACAGCGCGCTCAGCCAAGAGTTCGTCAACCAGCCTCTTCTGCTCAACAAGCTACTGGCGTAAGGTGTCCTTCTCGGGATCTTCTTCCGTTTTCTGCAGAGAGGTAGACGGGTCGGAGTTCTTAACAATTCCAACATGGTCCTTACCCTTGCCTGTATTTCGACCGAGTACCAGTGACTCAGTGGGTATGTGGAGGCCAAGTAGGTTCCTCTACTGACGGGCAACCCTCCCTGATGGGTCCAACAGTGGAGGTACACCCTCGGGGGGTAAGTCTCCATCAAGGAATTCAAGCTCATCTTCCTTGTCCCCTACGTCAGCCATGTGGACCGTGACCCCTCTCGAGGGTATGTCCTCGATGTCGCATAACGGATCAGGCTGCCGTCAGATAGGGTCGAAGAGGAGAGTGGAATAGTGTCCCCAACCACGGACTTGCACATGGCGGGTAGATTCCCTGACGATTCTGCAGAGTACTTTGAAACTCTAAACACATTTCCGTTGAAGGGCGCTCTGGCAGCCTGGCGACTCAGGGTGCTGGGCCACAAGGAGTGCGGCCGAATCGATCAGGAGGAATTTCTCACGGATTTCTTCAAAGTGATCACGACTTCTGGGTTAAACCACACGTTCGTAACGAAGGAGGAAGTGTTTCTCCCATAGGGTTCGACAAAAGCACCCCACTTCTTCAGGGGTAAGAGACTCTGGTGCATGAAAATTCTGCGCCGCCGTCGGCCAGAACTTCTCTGGGAAGTAATCTGCTCAAAGAATACTCCAGAAGCTCTTGGGCTCGGACTCAGGGTCTGGTCCAGTATTGTCCCACTCGTCAACCGGGGGCGGCTGAGGGACCGGTAACAGTACCGAGGAGGACCTCTGGGATAGTAAACTCGGCGGTGGAGAATATGGCAAACGTGCTGACTGGCCGGTGAATTCTGGGGAATCCTTTGAAGAGTAAGGTGACCTGGCCACGATGTCACGATAGAATGGGCTGATAGCCACAGCTTCCGGCACAGGAGTCACGGCTACCGGCGACAGGTCGTGTCGTCGCTCTATCGTCGTTGGCCCCCAAAATATCTCTTAGTGATCTCTGGTAGAGGTAGAGGGAGCTTCTGGTGACGATGGCGGTGATTACGCAGTCGAGACCTGCAGAATTCCAAAGATTTCTTCCTCCTGGATATACTTGCGGAGAGAGATGGTAATATGGTGGACCTCATATTCCGGGAGAATGAGGCTAACGCATCTGGTTCCTGCCTCGGTCCTTGATACAGAGGAGCGGGGAGAAGGTTCCATCGCTGAGTCCCATTCCGCTCTAGAGTCGGAGAAGAGGTCAGGTTTGATCTCCACTCAGGCTTTCCCAGGACTCTTCTTGTGGCGGCGACGAACTTCTCTCCTACCCCGGGGTGGCTCTTCGGGATAGGGTTGATCCCAAGCATGTAGTCTCAGGGTGGTGCTGGCGCTGTGGCGGAGAGGACCCCCACTCGAGATGGCCGAGGTGCGAGGGGCACCGGGGCAAAGTTCTAAGGGTACATGGGGAGGACCTCCATGGATAGCACCCATGTGGGAGAAGCCTCTATTGGAATCGGCAGGAGCATGGGGAGGACCTCCATGATCTATGCGGGCAGAGAGAGGCTGGCCTTCACTCCTCATGTTGCAGGGGTGAGGAGGACCTTCGCTCGTTGCAGAGAGGACGTAGGGAGGTCCCCCACGTTGGAGAAGGACCGGATGGACGGTTCCTTCAGATCGGCGGTTGGGGTAGGAGGATGGACTTCATAAGCTGTGTAGTGGGTGCAGGAAAGGATTTCGCGTCGAGCGTCACTTTCTCTGGGCAGGTCTTCCTTCGGGATGGGGGTAGCACGAGGCATAACTCCATGAAGAGCTTCGGAGCGGGGAAGGCCCAAGCTCTGTGGAGTAGTGGGACGGGGATGGCCTCTGTACGGGGTGACATCACCGCAGGATAGTTCGCGGTGATCACCACTCGGGCCTGCAACCCAGAGAGTCAACCCAGCCTGCCCGTGGGGCGGTTGGGGTCTCGATCCTGGTTGGGTGAAGGAGTGCCCCTACTCAATGTATGCAGGGACTTCATGATGCACGTCGGCGGTGGCTCGGGACACTGTAGCTGCTGACGTTGACGCACCTGGGCGGGCGTTCTCAGTCCGGTCTCAGCTCTGACGTCAGGTCAAACGAGCTGGTGCAGGTGGTGTAGGGGCATAGGCTGCCTGCTCTTCCTGCGGAGTCAGACGGCGGTGATGACGTGGCCGGGCGGGAGCTCTTGCCTAGAGCCCTTGGGTCGGGACAGTGAGCAGGCTGAGTCGGACGGCGCCCGCCTCATCAGCGTAACGCGAGGAGTCGTCAAGGTGTTCCGGGGACAGGCTCCCGAAACTGTTGAACGTTGGGGTGGGGAGCAGGGGCTCCCTGCGTGACCTGTTAGGGCAGCGTTGAAGGCGGGGCCTGGAGGCCTCCGGGTCCAAGCGGGCCATATCCCTAGTTGGGATGACCCCTTCCTCCTCGTACCTGCGCACGAGGTTGTTGATCACCCTTCGCTGGATGACCTCTGATGGGGAAAGGGGATCTGGGCGCCCTGTATTCTGCGATGTGGCGGTCGTCATGGCGGTAGCGGCACCATGCGGGGTGGCTGTGGTGGAGTTTCCCCTGCCCCTACGTAGGCGGACGGGCGGTGATCGTGTCTCTGTAATAGAAACACGGTTCCTGAGAAACGAAGGGATCAACTCATCAGCACTGAGATGAAAAGAATCGACAACTAGTGCCCCAACTTCCTTCCATTCTCCACGTCTGTAAGAAGGATCCATGCCAACACGCTTCAGAACGGAGTGCCCCACATTATACTTCCCGGACTTCCGGTGAGTTTCACGATAGGCCTGCCATATGCTTGGCGGGACCAGGCACAGGATATCTGGATCCAGTGACACGTCAATCTACTGGTGTCTCAAACGCTACTAATATCCACATTGAGGAGAAGAATTTCACGTCGGGTTCACCATTTCTGTTTCCGACGCTTTCGTCGGGGCGAGCACATCCTTCCGTCCGCAAAGGAAGACGTGATGCGCTTGTTGCCCCGCATTCCCGCTTTCCAAAGGCGGGCGGCTTTTGCTCCTTATTCAGGGATGTCTGCTCCTTGATCGAAATGGGATGATGGGATGTCGGTTCTTCCTTTTGTGGATTCCTCCTCAGAACTCATCACCTAGTCCGGGTCTCCCTGATAGATTTAATACGTAGTTTGTGAAACTCTTCCCAGTGCCATGTTTCCAGGGACACTGGTTAGTTACACTACTTCTGTCGGGACATTCCAAAGGGTCCAGTTAGGGCAGCAACCTTCAGTCGGGGGAGCAGTCACGTTGAGGTATGAGTAGCGTGTCTGGATGCTGGGGATCCTGGCATGTCTGTCTATTATCCCTGGTCACAGGGATTCTCGAGGGTGTGGAAACCTGAGGCATCCCACATCGAGCGCGGGGAATTATATGCCATAGACACATATATGAGGTTTTCCTCAGCTTCCCGTGTTTGACACAGGTTACACCGCGAGTTTAACATCTAGCGGAGACGGATCAGCCCGATCAAAGCATTAGATAGAATAGATCGGATTGAGGGATTTCCCATTAAGGGATGCCGATACTAGGGCCAGCCCATGGACGGCTGTGAAGAGGAGCGTACCGACATGGTCTCACCGGGATATGACTGTCCGGGTGAGGATCGGGGAGGATGGTGGATGGATGAATGAAGTGGAGGGTGGAATTACAAGGAACCATCGCATGGGAAATGGTGAAGTTGGGCTTGAGCCTTAAAGGGGCTTCCTACGTATCCCTGTGGCAGAGAATCAAAGTCCGCGTAGTTCGGGATGGTGCCGGTGAACCGACGTGAAGGTGGACCTTGGTCCGATGGGCATCATTAGTGAGCTGACGTGAATGGGGAGGACCAGGAGGGTCCAAGTGGTGGTGGGCATGGACCTCGTGGAGGATTCCTACGTATCTTGTCGTGACATGGATCAAAGACCATGTAGTTCAGAGGGGCTTCGTCGGAGAACCAACGTGAAAGTGGACCTTAGTCCGATGGATGTCGTCATCAAACCAACGTAACGGCGGACCTTGGTCCCATGCGTCAGTGAACTGACACTAAAGTGGACCTTAGTCCAATTAGGGGAGGGATTGAACCTCAGGGAGGCTTCCTACGTAGCATGCCTTAACATGGATCGAAGACCTCGTAGTTCAAAGGGTTTCATTGGTGAACTGAAGTGAAAGTATACCCGTGGGTCCACTAGTGGTGGGCTTGAACCTTGGGAAGGTTTCCTACGTACCATTCCTTGACATGGATCAAAGCCCTTGTAGTTCAAAGGATTGATGGAATATAGTTTAACGTCATGTGGGACGGTAGTGAACCCTGACGTGAATAAACGACGGGCAGTGGGTGTTGGCGAACCGACGTAAATGATGGACCTTGGTCCGATTGGAGACGGGATTGAACCTCTGGGAGGATTCCTACGTACCATGCATTGACATAGATCAATGTCCTCGTAGTTAGGGTGGTAATGGGGGGGGGCTTGGCACAACGACAAGGAGACGGTTTGGGATGAAGATTGTTGGGCCTGAACCACGGGGAGGCTTCTTACGTACCATGCCATGACACGGAGCAAAGTCATCGTAGTTCATGTTGGTCACAACGGCTTGTAGTTGGACAGGAATATAGTTTAAAGTCATGCTGGAAAAAGGTATAACTTGACGTGAATTGGATGATGGATGGGCTTGAACCTCGTGGAGGCTTCCTACGTGCCATGCCTTGACATGGATCAAAGACCTCGTAGTTCAAATGGGTGTGCAGTTTAATGTCATGCGAGACAAGGGGCATACAGTTTAACGTCTTGCTGGACGAGGGTGTGCAGTTTAACGTCATGCTGGACGAGGTCGTGTAGTTTAATGTCATGCTGGATGAGGGCGTGCAGTTTAACATCATGTTGGATGAAGACATGCAGTTTATCGTCATGTTGGACGGGGGCGAAACTCGACGTGAATTAGATGATGGAGTAATGCGGATTGAACCTCATGGAGTCTTCGTACGTACCATGCATTGACATGGATCAAAGTCCACGTAGTTCGCTGAGGGTGGGGGTCAGGGTCAGTGCTCACTCTAAGCCCACGTGAGTCATGCTCGGTGTGAGAAACAAGAGGCTGCAAGGACCAGACGATCACGTAGCGAAGGATTTGTCTGTGATAAGCGAAGAGGGGCTTTCTCATTAGGTGTCCCATGGTGCTGGGACTTACTCCAGGATAGAGGCCCGAGGTGCGGAAAAGCACAGCGAAAGAGGGATTTGGGACCAATGATGGGGGGTGCCTCATTCCTTATCACGCCCTCCACTGACATTGGTAGTGGGGAAGTCCGGAGAGGCAGGGGTGCAGCCATCTATTGGGGAACTAGGGTCGCCCTTCTCCTATGAACATACGCCACTCCAATAAGGAGGATATCATCCCTTGTGGATGGGTGATTCCACTCATGTGGAGACGTGTGGTGTATAGAATGTTCGAGCTGGGGGGACCCTTCGTGAGAGGCATGAGGTCGGGTCACAGTTTAACGTCATGTGTTGAGGACGTGATGCTTGGCAGTTTAAAGTCATGCATCTCGGATGAGTTGGGTTCACTCTGCACCCCTAGGACTTACATAACTGGTACCCTCTGGTCCTTGGGGAAGGGAAGGTACCAGTTAGGCTGTGGTCAAGGGGGGTTGGGGAGCGAACCATCGAGGGGTCCACGTTAGCGTGGCTATGCGAAGAAGCAATAGCCGTTAGCGTGCCTATGCGAAGAAGCATTAGGCGAAGCAACGCTACGAGTGGTATTGTCCATGGGACTTTGAAATCACATCGTGAAAACCTGTAGGGTCACATGGGGGGGAGGAATTTCCATGAAAATAAGTGTGCTTCACGAATCAGAGTGCCTTGGCCTTAGCACGAGGCATAGGTGTGAGTGAAGGGTGCTTCGCGAAGTGGAACAGTATTCGCGGAGCACTGCCTTGCGAAGAAGGGGTGCCTCACGAAGCAGGGTGCTACGATGTAGTGTGCTTCGTGATGTGTAGAGATCATGCCTTAGCATAGGGATCACTAGTATGGGTTGGGTGTTTCGCGAAGCATAAATTCTCCGCGGCTGCCCGGGTTCCCTTGTGAATCCCCTTCCTTCGCGAATGCCCTTGAGCTTTGAGAAGGGCATCCCTCTTGGAAGAGGGGGTCAAAATGAGACCAAGAAAAGGCGTCTCGTGAAGTAGAAGTACCTCGCAGAGCTAAGGATGCCCGGGGGAAAACGGTGCTTCGTGATTCGGGAGAGGAGAAGCCGAAAGCTCGGATTGTCCATCCCCGGGACTCAGGGGGAGCCCAATATTTATAGGCAAGGGGAGCCGCGAACCAGAACTCGCGCGCCGCCTCAGGTGCTTCGCGGCGCGCTCGCGAATGTCAACGGCGTCCGTGGAGAGTTACCGCCTCTGGAGCTTCGCAGTGGGCTCACAAACTTCAAATGTGTTCGTGGAGAGTTACCGCCTCTGGAGCTTCGCAGAGGGCTCTCGAACGTCAAATGAATTCGTGGAGAGTTACCGCCTCTGGAGCTTCGCGAGACCACGATGCTCGGGGTGCTTCGCGTCGGTGCTTCGTGGTGGTGCTTCACGAGGCAGCGTGCCAGCCTTCTTTTTCGTCCTTTCCTTTCGTGCAATATTTTGGCGCCAGTAAATTATAAAAATTATTAATATAAAATATCATAATAAATTCATTTTTATTCACATATTTTATATGCAATTACATTCCCAAACAAGATTGGATTTCAAAATCATTATTATCGTACCTAAGTGGACCGATGATACGGGTACAGAAAGATATTTCTTTTATTCATTTATAGAAAAAGAAAACACAATGAGAAGAGATATGGTATAATAATAGAATCTAGTCATTTATTGGAGTGGTGATCCTTAAAAATTAAATCCTCATGATTATTTTTATAGAAAACAATTCACTATTAGAAATTATTCAAAAGTAAAAATTACTGGTATATTAATTATTCGTTTCTACTACCTTATTAATATAAAAATAATTTAGTTTTTAATGTATTGAAAAATAATTTACTATTTATTAGTCTTTTTTTGTATTGTCAAAATTACATTTAAAAATTATTTTACGTATATTTTTAATTTTAATGTAATGCTATTATTTACCATTACTAGATTTAATATTTTTAATATCATTTATTTAAAATCGCCTCATGTTCAAATGATATCTATTTATTTAACAAGATAATTATTCTTGTATTTATAATTGGCACCTTGACTATTGTAATATTAAAATTCATGGCATGTTCAACATTATCCTACTAGTATGATATTTAAAAAAAATTAAAGATAACATAGTTTTTGAACCTAAATGAATGTGATAGTAATAAAAATAATATTTCTATTATAAAAACCATATTTCTTGTTCTTAGGCCTTAAAAATAATATTCCATTATCATTTTAGACCATATATGTTTCTTGTATCAGGATTAATAATTATACCTTCTTAATTATCAATGATTTCACAAGATTTAACTGGGTTATCTTCTTAGTCCATAATAATGAGGCTTATAATTTCATTATTATATTTTCAAGGAAACTAAACTATTAAATATTCCAATAAAATTTTCCATTAGAAGTGACCATGGTTGAGAATTTGTTAATAAATATGATGCGGTGTATTTTTATTTATAATTGTTATTGTTTCTCTTTTTCATCTCTTAAAACACCTCAACAAATTGGTGTTATAAATATAAGAAATAGGGAGAAATAAGTTCTTTCTAGGACTCTCTAAAATATGTTGTAAATTATATAATACTATTGGTCATAGAATGTTAGAAACACATGATTTAACTTTAACCATGTCCTAATAAGATCCATCTTGGAAAAAAATCCATTTTAATATTTTAAAAGAACAATTCTAAATAAATTTTTATTTATATTCTTATTTTGTAAATAATATTCATTAATACCAAAGATTATTTAGAAATTTTAATATTTAATCCAGTAAAAGAATTTTCCTTATGTAATCTAACTCATTTGAATCATTTTATGTCTTAAATAATATTTACAAGGCCCTATAAGAGTCAAATCATGTCAAATTTGATGGGAGTATTCTTAAATCGCATCCACAAAGCGATGATGATATTAGCTAACCTAGTTTGATCCTTTATAAACGATATTTGTAGAGACCCGAAGCTTATCGTACATGGACATTACATTACTTTTGCGGAATACTTAGTACATAACAAAAACACACACACAAGGATCGTAATAGTTTAGTGTCTTTGGAAACTCGGAACGTAATCTTCTAAACGTGGTGAAAGATCTTCAACATCTCCCATAAAGATATTTTTTTACCTAAAACCTTTCTTTATATCCTGGGGAAAAGAAAAAATAAAAGGGTGAGCTCAAATGCTCAGTAAGGGTAAACAAAAGAAATATCAATCACATCATATACATAAGAACATAGCTTTTGGAAATCTTAACCTACAAAAGAGCTCATAATATCATAACGTGGGATAAATCATAGAAGTGAAAATGAAATCATAACTTAAAACATTACTCATTGTGTCATACACACATAATCATAGAGAATCATTTCTTGTTAGTCAAGACTAATTGCCAAGACTATCTTAGTGGATAAAGTCCCTTTCTGAATCGAGTAATCCTCGTTTCAGTCCTGTTTCACTGAACCGGTATAACCTACCATTCCAGCCATGTCTATCTCATGAGATATAAAATCTTTACCCAATGCATTGGAGGGAGATATAGGTCCCACCCATATCTTAATGATACCATTCTTATGTGTGCCACAAAATCATAAATCATACATCATTTCATAACCCATGTAATAAAAATGGGATTCTTAAACAACATTACATCATAAAACCATTCATATATGATAAAGGAATTCATAAACATAATTCCATCACAACATAGTCAAATCAATGTAAAAATATGGATAGAAACAGAACCCTTTATTATCTTAGATGGAAAATACTTTTGATAAAACACTTGAAATGAATTCTTGAGGAAAATATCCTTTCTTCTTTAAAATCAATTTTTTTCACAAAACATCATGCAATTTTAAAAGAAAGATATTTTATTGAAAATAGTCATGAAATCTTTTAGAGGAAGCTTCATGAAAATAAGGCTTTATAAAACTGTATAAATCCGTTCGTGCCGTATAAGTTAAAAAAACATTCTTCGTACTTTTGTCGGAAAAGTCAAAAAGTACCTCGTACGGAAAAAACGAAAAAAGATTACTTTCATATTCCTTACTAAAAACTCACCTAAGGGTAAAATTGGATTTAAACTATTGCAAGTGGATGGAAACAATATTACATATTGAGGGAACATGGATGTGGATGATAAAATACACCCCAGTAAATACTTACGAATAAACAATCTCGGATAAAAATGAGATTGTGATATTTACCTTACCTTAGGTCCGACTTGCTTTGTAAGTGTCCGAAACTCCTGTATAATGATTTAAATCATGTTATTGACTTATTACAGAATCATATTCATTGTTATGATATCATATATGGTTCACTTATGACATTATATTACCCGTTCTTTTGTAAATTCCATGTTAAAAAAGCGTTTTGGGTAAAATCGTTTCATTTATCGTAGGTGTTTTGACTTGTTGTTCTTGACATCATTATTACTTATATCATGATTTACTTACTTCCAGAATATAAAATATGATTTATATATCATATATATTCAGTATATATATATATATAATAGGTAGATAAATAAAATGAAAAACACCGTTCATGGAGACGGTAGTCCGTACGTACGCATGAACGTTGTTTTCCTTTCCTTATTGTCTTGAAATGGAAGTAAGTAGATGACATACATATGTATATATATACATAAATCCAGTAGCTTTATAATGTCATATATTTCATTATTATTTCTTATATATATATTATAATCATTCTTAAATGGTTAACATGTAGAATGAATCTCATCGCGTCGTGGAGACGGTATTCCGTACGTACGCACGAGCGATGATATCATTTCTATAAATATTGAATTGAATTGGAGTGGATTATACAATATATCAGAATCAATATGATGTTGTAATAACTATGTATAGTTATTCTTTACACCATTATACCCATCCATGTAAGGTGGTGGTGGAAAATAGATTACACCACGGCGTGGAGACGGTATTCCGTACGTACGCACGCGCGGTGATTTCTTTTTCCGTAGGATGGATAGATGGTGAAATAGGTTTGTTTCATACTTATAATAACATATCAGTATATGAGTGATACTGATGTTATTACTTCATAATGAAACAACCTAAGAAGAAGAAGTGGAAGAAGAAATAAAGATGAAAGAATTGGTAACGGTAATTACCTCTTCTTTGAAGTGCCTCTTTGAGACCTCCTCTTAGGGCACTAAAATTGGTCTTTGAGGAAGACCAGAACCTCTAGGATGTTGCTAGGAAAGTGGAGAGGAGAAATTGGCAGGGGTTGGCCGAGCTTGAGTGCTCAAATTGGTGTGAGGAGGAGGGGGAGGAGGTGTCCTTTTATAGGGGAGGAGAGGGGCACCTTAGGAATATCTCAAAATATTATTTTATATTAAAGTCAAAATCGGTTTATAATGGTTCCAAAGGGTCTTATTTCGAAGCTGAAGTGGTGATGGGTCGAAAGCCTATCAACCAATAGGATTTAGACAAGTTTGGGGTATTTTAACCTTATCAATTAGATTTAACTCTAAGTTAATTAATTTAACTTTTACCGTGTCTTTTTGTTTTCTTTCACTATATGGTTAATACACGTACTATAACATGCCAAACGAACCCCAAATTGTTTATTATTAATATATATATCCTTATCTAAGTCATTTGGCCGATCCTTAGATTTTTAGGAATAAAATAACAATTAATAATATAATATTTGATTTAAAAACTATTTTGTGTCAATTTTGACACTATTTGATATATGATTTTTGTGAAAGTCATATCAGAATTATATGTTCAAACCAAGTTGATTAAATCAACACTAATATATCATAGTAACCTAGAAAATTAGTGTAATTCATAAAAAGTCTTAAAGTACATTTATTTTGGTATTTATATTATCAATTATGTCAATATTTCATTAATAAGATAATTATTGCATCATCTTTGTGTCATAAATAAATTAAATTATTTGATGTCTAAAAATTACAAATAAAATACCATCATGTATGAAATCATTTTATCTTTCTAATGAATATTTACAATCGAATTTATCTTATGTATAACCCCATATTAAAAATGATTTACTTATTAAACTTTGATTTTAACTATTTTAACCCTTCTTTAAATAAATTAATAATAAATGTCCTAATCTAATCCAAGCGGGCCTAAATGGTCATATTTTATTCCTAAGTTTGTTTTTGGTCGAATTACACTTGTCCAATAGAATTAGGACATGTGTTAGGGTAATATTAATATCATATTTACCCTTAGTTACCTTATTTACTATTAACCGTGGTAAAAAAAAGTAAAAAGTTACTATTCACCAAAAAATTATTTTCATCTCATTGAACCACATTTTAGTCCTTGATATTAACCATGTCTCTCGGATTTTCGAAATTCCATTCACAGAAGCGGTAAAATTATGTTTTATGCAAAATTCAGTTTTTAACCTACCACTTAGTAGTTTCACTATTCATCAAAAATTGATGTTTTTCAGAACAATGCCAAAATTTCATCCCAAGCTATATTTCATATTCCGAATTCAAAAATGAAGTCTATTTTACCAAATTCATAACATAAAAGTTGCATTAATTAATTTTATAATTAAATCCCGCTGTTAAAACAAATAGCGTGTTTTTAAGAAACAATATCTATCAAAAGATTGACACTTGTTTATGTCTAGTTTAAATGTGAAACTACATCCAATGACCAACATTGTATTAAATTGTAAAAATATATTCTAAATATACTTTAAAACCACTCAAATTAATGATTTATCACTATTAATTATTTCGATCAAAAAAGTTGTTTTTAATTATAATTTAGTAATTTTCACTATTCATCAGAATATGAAAGTTATCCGAAAAGTACCAAAATTTCACCTTAGGCTAAATTCGATACTCCGAATCCAAAAATAAAGTTCATTTTGAAAAATAAGATATACTGGATTTCAAAAAGTGGTTATTACTATTCATAACGGCTAGTTTTAATAATATTTTTATAGCATATCGTTGTTTAGTGAAACTCGGTATTGCGTACTACACATGCTATCGAGGAAGGTCGCGATTGCGTGTAATGCAAGTCAAGTCAAGGATGTGTGTTGTGCAAGCTCCTTTTGGTGTAGCGTACAACACAAGACATTAATAAAATTAAAAAGAATATTTTTTTTATAAAATCTTGGGCTGTTACATTCTACCCCCCTTAAAATGAATTTCGCCCTCGAAATTCGTCGGGGTTATAAATGGTTTACTATTTGAAAGTTTCTTTAATAGAAACCCACATCGTAAAAGGGAATACCAAAACATGGCTTTAAAAACTAAAATATGAAATGTAACGATTACCCAAATAAACTAATCACTGGGTTTCCACATAGGTGAAAATATGGATATGGATGACAAATCTAACCATCATGTTCTGATGGAGAGTGGTAGAGAACATGGCTATGGAAAAGCCAGTAATCACAAATCCATAGATTTGTGATGATATAAGGTACCATCTGATTCATCAGGTATAAGATCACTAGGACAACATTTTTGGTTTTCAAGATCATTTCCCTAAAGTTGAAAATTTGCTTAAAATAAATACTTACTTTATTTTGGTACAATCTCACTTTTGTTCGTGCCTTTAACAATTTCCACTTCATCTCTTAAATAAATGAAGTTGAATTTGTTATTCGTGAAGTGTTAGCAGATCATGTGATAGAATGACGGGTCATTCCATCTATCTCAAACAAAAGGTTAGCAAAAATTATATACATAAGTCGATCTATAGTGAGATTAATCACATATGGTTCCTAAAATGGACTTATACTTCATATATCATACTGCTTAATATAATAAAACTAGTTTCTACTAAACAGGGACTTCCTGTAGGTCAGTGGTAGGCGATAAAGGCCAGTCGCACTTCGGTTGTGGGTTCGATTCCTACAGCCTTGTCCGAAGCGATGGGCTGTCGCCCGTCCTGCAGGTTGTCCTTTTTCTAAAACTACGTCACTATAAAATCCCATCAATAATATCGAAAATCTTCTATCCATAAACAATACTAACTTATGTCCAACACAATCCAGTCTAATCTTTAGGCTTATACATAATACTGCAGTCCACTCTCATAATATAGTGACAACGATTACCAAATATTTAATACTGTCGTTGATCCCCACATATCATAAGATATGTCTTGTTGGTCACATTCCAAACATTCAAAGTCCTTAATCGTGTATTCTCTTGAATACCTTAGTGAAAACATGAGTGCAGTTAAAAGTTAACACTTTCCACATACCAAAATCCTCAAAATTCTATATACTCAAACCATGATATCACTTAGTCCTTATATCAATCATGAGCTCATGAATACTATCAAACATTTAATTTTCTCCTTATCCCTTCATTATGCGCATATCATCTACATTCCAAAATTATCTGGATAACCTTTCATGGATACTGGTAACATTAATCATACACTTTCAAAACACAAGGAAAGACAACAGTGTAACAATCCATAGATGTCTCTTTATTCCAAAATTACACAGGATAAACATGTAATCATTCCACTACATTCTCAAACCATTGACCGAGCTTCAAAAATTCTTTCATCTCACATATCATTTGTAGTCTCTTCATCATCATCCACATAAATACTACCCATATGACCATACTGATTCTCTTCATGAGTCTTTCCCTTAGGGAATTTGTTTGCATAATGCCCATACATTCCACATTTAAAACACTTAACCATTTTTGATGTCGTAGCAATACCATTATCCTCATCCATGGTGTTAACCGACCCTTTTCCTTTCCACTTACTTGCTTTGTGTCCTTCTTTTCCACACCCAAAGCATCTTCCAGTTCCCTTGAAACATTCTCCTTGATGCCTCTTCCCACATGATTTACATAGGGGAAATTGAACTTTCTTTCCTCTATGATCATCATGGAACTCCATCTTTCTCTTATTAGTCGAGTCAGGAAACTTACCAAATTTTACTTTATTGATCATGTTGTGAGATTTCTGATTCGGCATAATAATGATGTTTGGACATCCAAATCCCATTTCATTTGGTTGCTCATGATGAATATCATTCCATTGTCCATCATATCCTCCATTATTGTGAATCATCTTGTTTCCAGCCATTTTCTAAAACCCAAACAGAATAGTGTTAGATGAAAAAATCATGCTAGGGAAAACAACATAATAAAGGGGGAGTACCTTCAATATCCAACATCTTAGGTTTAATTATATGATCATTAGCGTAATTCTATTACTATAACCTATACGTATACTTAACCTTAGGGACATACCTAGACATACCTTAGAAATATCTCTAGGAATCTCACTAACGTTTTCGCATCCTAGTTTCCAAAGGTTGACTAAACATTTCCTCTGATACCAACTGTAAAGACCCGAAGCTTATCGTACATGGACATTACATTACTTTTGCGGAATACTTAGTACATAACAAAAACACACACACAAGGATCGTAATAGTTTAGTGTCTTTGGAAACTCGGAACTTAATCTTCTAAACGTGGTGAAAGATCTTCAACATCTCCCATAAAGATCTTTTTTTTACCTAAAACCTTTCTTTATATCCTGGGGAAAAGAAAACATAAAAGGGTGAGCTCAAATGCTCAGTAAGGGTAAACAAAAGAAATATCAATCACATCATATACATAAGAACATAGCTTTTGGAAATCTTAACCTGCAAAAGAGCTCATAATATCATAACGTGGGATAAATCATAGAAGTGAAAATGAAATCATAACTTAAAACATTACTCATTGTGGCATACACACATAATCATAGAGAATCATTTCTTGTTAGTCAAGACTCATTGCCAAGACTATCTTAGTGGACAAAGTCCCTTTCTGAATCGAGTAATCCTCGTTTCAGTCTTGTTTCACTGAACCGGTATAACCTACCATTCCAGCCATGTCTATCTCCTGAGATATAAAATCTTTACCCAATGCATTGGAGGGAGATATAGGTCCCACCCATCTCTTAATGATACCATTCTTATGTGTGCCACAAAATCATAAATCATACATCATTTCATAACCCATGTAATAAAAATGGGATTCTTAAACAACATGACATCATAAAACCATTCATATAAGATAAAGGAATTCATAAACATAATTCCATCACAACATAGTCAAATCAATGTAAAAATATGGATAGAAACAGAACCCTTTATTATCTTAGATGGAAAATACTTTTGATAAAACACTTGAAATGAATTCTTGAGGAAAATATCCTTTCTTCTTTAAAATCAATTTCTTTTCACAAAACATCATGCAATTTTAAAAGAAAGATATTTTATTGAAAATAGTCATGAAATCTTTTAGAGGAATCTTCATGAAAATAAGGCTTTATAAAACAGTATAAATCCGTTCATTCCGTATAAGTTAAAAAAAACATTCTTCGTACTTTTGTCGGAAAAGTCAAAAAGTACCTCGTACGGAAAAAACGACAAAAGATTCCTTTCATATTCTTTACTAAAAACTCACCTAAGGGTAAAATTGGATTTAAAATATTGAAAGTGGATGGAAACAATATTAAATATTGAGGGAACATGGATGTGGATGATAAAATACACCCCAGTAAATACTTACGAATAAACAATCTCGGATAAAAATGAGATTGTGATATTTCCCTTACCTTAGGTCCGACTTGCTTTGTAAGTGTCCGAACCTCCTGTATAATGATTTAAATCATGTTATTGACTTATTACAGAATCATATGCATTGTTATGATATAATATATGGTTCACTTATGACATTATATTACCCGTTATTTTGTAAATTCCATGTTAAAGAAGCGTTTTGGGTAAAATCGTTTCATTTATCTTAGGTGTTTTGACTTGTTGTTCTTGACATCATTATTACTTATATCATGATTTACTTACTTCCAGAATATAAAATATGATTTATATATCATATATATTCAGTATATATATATATATAATAGGTAGATAAATAAAATGAAAAACACCGTTCATGGAGACGGTAGTCCGTACGTACGCATGAACGCTGTTTTCCTTTCCTTATTGTCTTGAAATGGAAGTAAGTAGATGACATACATATGTATATATATACATAAATCCAGTATCTTTATAATGTCATATATTTCATTATTATTTCTTATATATACATTATAATCATTCTTAAATGGTTAACATGTAGAATGAATCTCATCGCGTCGTGGAGACGGTATTCCGTACGTACGCACGAGCGATGATATCATTTCTATAAATATTGAATTGAATTGGAGTGGATTATACAATATATCAGAATCAATATGATGTTGTAATAACTATGTATAGTTATTCTTTACACCATTATACCCATCCATGTAAGGTGGTGGTGGAAAATAGATTACACCACGGCGTGGAGACGGTATTCCGTACGTACGCACGCGCGGTGATTTCTTTTTCCGTAGGATGGATAGATGGTGAAATAGGTTTGTTTCATACTTATAATAACATATCAGTATATGAGTGATACTGATGTTATTACTTCATAATGAAACAACCTAATAAGAAGAAGTGGAAGAAGAAATAAAGATGAAAGAATTGGTAACGGTAATTACCTCTTCTTTGAAGTGCCTCTTTGAGACCTCCTCTTAGGGCACTAAAATTGGTCTTTGAGGAAGACCAGAACCTCTATGATGTTGCTAGGAAAGTGTAGAGGAGAAATTGGCAGGGGTTTTCCGAGCTTGAGTGCTCAAATTGGTGTGAGGAGGAGGGGGAGGAGGTGTCCTTTTATAGGGGAGGAGAGGGGCACCTTAGGAATATCTCAAAATATTATTTTATATTAAAGTCAAAATCGGTTTATAATGGTTCCAAAGGGTCTTATTTCGAAGCTGAAGTGGTGATGGGTCTAAATCCTATCAACCAATAGGATTTAGACAAGTTTGGGGTATTATTTTAACCTTATCAATTAGATTAAACTCTATGTTAATTAATTTAGCTTTTACCGTGTCTTTTTGTTTTCTTTCACTATATGGTTAATACACTTACTATAACATGCGAAACGAACCCCAAATTGTTTATTATTAATATATATATCCTTATCTAAGTCATTTGGCAGAACCTTAGATTTTTAGGAATAAAATAACAATTAATAATATAATATTTGATTTAAAAACTATTTTGTGTCAATTTTGACACTATTTGATATATGATTTTTGTGAAAGTCATATCAGAATTATATGTTCTAACCAAGTTGATTAAATCAACACTGATATATCATAGTAACCTATAAAATTAGTGGAATTCATAAAAAGTCTTAAAGTACATTTATTTTGGTATTTATATTATCAATTATGTCAATATTTCATTAGTAAGATAATTACTGCATCATCTTTGTGTCATAAATAAATTAAATTATTTGATGTCTAAAAATTACAAATAAAATACCATCATGTAGGAAATCTTTTTAGCTTTCTAATGAATATTTACAATCGAATTTATCTTATGTATAACCCCATATTAAAAATGATTTACTTATTAAACTTTGATTTTAACTATTTTAACCCTTCTTTAAATAAATTAATAATAAATGTCCTAATCTAATCCAAGTGGGCCTAAATGGTCATAGTTTATTCCTAAGTTTGTTTTTGGTCGAATTACACTTGTCCAATAGAATTAGGACATGTTTTAGGGTAATATTAATATCATATTTACCCTTAGTTACCTTATTTACTATTAACCGTGGTAAAAAAAAGTAAAAAGTTACTATTCACCAAAAAATTATTTTCATCTCATTGAACCACATTTTAGTCCTTGATATTAACCGTGTCTCTCGGATTTTCAAAATTCCATTCACAGAAGCGGTAAAATTAAGTTTTATGCAAAATTCAGTTTTTAACCTACCACTTAGTAGTTTCACTATTCATCAAAAATTGATGTTTTTCAGAACAATTCCAAAATTTCATCCCAAGCTATATTTCATATTCTGAATTCAAAAATGAAGTCTATTTTACCAAATTCATAACATAAAAGTTGCATTAATTAATTTTATAATTAAATCCCGCTGTTAAAACAAATAGCGTGTTTTTAAGAAACAATATCTATCAAAAGATTGACACTTGTTTATGTCTAGTTTAAATGTGAAACTACATCCAATGACCAACATTGTATTAAATTGTAAAAATATATTCTAAATATACTTTAAAACCACTCAAATTAATGATTTATCACTATTAATTATTTCGATTAAAAAAGTTGTTTTTAATTATAATTTAGTAATTTTCACTATTCATCAGAATATGAAAGTTATCCGAAAAGTACCAAAATTTCACCTTAGGCTAAATTCGATACTCCGAATCCAAAAATAAAGTTAATTTTGAAAAATAAGATTTACTGGATTTCAAAAAGTGGTTATTACTATTCATAACGGCTAGTTTTAATAATATTTTTATAGCATATCGTTGTTTAGTGAAACTCGGTATTGCGTACTATACACGCTATCGAGGAAGGTCGCGATTGCGTGTAATGCAAGTCAAGTCAAGGATGTGTGTTGTGCAAGCTCCTTTTGGTGTAGCGTACAACACAAGACATTAATAAAATTAAAAAGAATATTTTTTTTATAAAATCTTGGGCTCTTACAATATTCCTCTAACAAAATTGATGATGATCCTAAATCCCTATCCTATCCTATTCCCTATTATTGAATTCATCCCAAATACCTCTCTATTGAGATTTTTATTACATAATTACAATCGATAACTCATAATATATGTTCAATATTAAAAGAGCCGTTCATAAATATTTTCACAATAACCATGAAAAAAATTCTAATGATTATTTTATTAATAATGAAAATAAGATATTTTCTATTCAAGAGTTGTTGAACAAATTTTAAATGATCAAATTTTAGACTCTAATGTCACATCATAATAAAAAACTAATTATATTCACCTAGTTTTTTTTCAAAAAAATGAAAAATAAAAACATTTAATACATAACCGTGATCCACTTTTTTTCAAAAGGATATATCATAAAGATTATATTAACTAGGTTCAAAATATATTATCATCGATTTATTTTTATTCTATCAAAATCCTGTTAATATTATATGCACATTTTAATATCAAACTTGTTAAAATTTGTTTTTTAAATTTAACCAATGATATATACAAATTAAAATAATCCCTCGTTTTTCTTATGATAGGTTAACAAATTTTATTTTTCCAAAATATGTCAATAGAAGAAATTTTAATTGCACCATTTTATCAAAATAAATATAATTAATTATTTATTTTTCAAATATTGTTGAGAATTTTATTTTAAAATTAACTAAAAATATCTTTATAATGGATTTTATAATTTAGTAAATAAATAATTTTAAATGAATTTTATGGCATAAATTAAACTCTTCATGGATTTTCAAATATCCCAAAATATAATGACATATTTTTTAAACTATGTAAATATACTAATTAAGTTCTTAGGATGTATGAAAAAGATAATGATAAGGAAATTAGACTCAAAATGAATAAAATATGTATGATAACACTTGATGAATCTATTTGATCATTTAACAATAATATTTATCAAATTATTATTTGATGTTTCATTTATCTTATATTGACCCATTACGATCATCATGTTCATTATATTACTTTTTGTATTTTTAAATAAAATTCAAATGAATCACATTTTATTGTTTTAAATATAATTGTTTTATTTTTTGAAAGTAAATAAAACCATTGGATTATTTTATACTAAGGAAACCTATTTTAACTCTCTTTTTTTAAGATTAAAAATTTAGAGGACAACAATTAAATAAGAAAATTACTCGTGTAACATTTCATATACTAGGATGAATCACGCATATATTAGATTATTCAGAATAAAAATTTTGTTTATATTTATATAATCAAAGTAAAACACCTAGCCACTATGATTTTTTAACCCATGTTATATCGATGAAACATAAACTTTTGGACATTTATCTAATATATTATTTCATAATTATCAATTGTGACAACACTAGTATTATAATTATTTCAAAAAATACTTCTCAACATGCTCACACTCAAAACATTGACACGAGACACCATTTCCTATGAAATAACTTTGATAAAGGTGAATTTGTTCATGATTTTTGTCACTAACCTTGAACAAGTTGGTATCTACAATAAACCTCTTACGCTTGATCAATTTTACATCATTAAATTTTCTTTGGTGAATATTATCATATGATTCATATATTTTAACCTTGGAAATTCTGAGGATTATTCTATTTATTTAAGAAAAATATGAAATGGATTTCAATTTAATATAATATTTTCCTACCTTTCATAATTTTAGGAAATTAAATTTTGTTTGATTCTATGGGAAAAATATTATTTCATGGATAACAACAAGTGGATGTGATCAACGTGCAGATGATCGTAGAGATTTTTCTAAGAAGAGTTGATTGGGGTTTTATCCCATTATCTATCATGGTCATGGTTAGTGGTCCTTTACTACATACCTAGTTTGAAAATCCAATCATATTCAATACTATTTATTAAGACACAATTTACTAAACCTTAATATTGTACTAATTTTTAAAAATATTCACTTTCAATGTATTTAATTTCTTAATTTTAGCCTTACATTAATTGAGATTCTCCATTTCACTCTCCCAATGCATTATTTTATTGGGAGATAATATTGTAAATATAGAAATTATCCTACAAGATAAAATTTATTTCTAGAATCAATATCCTTATATAAAATTTATAATCAATTTCCAAAAATATATTTTCATAAAGAAAAATTAAATGTTATAATTATCATTTTCATAAATATTTGTTTTATTTTTTTATTTACTAAAAATAACATTTTAATATTTTTGAATTTCATCAATTTATATTCCAAACATTATTTTTGTATCTTTTGAATGATCATTAATGAGGATAAATGTTTTTATTAAATTAATTTATTAATTTTATAGTGTTATTTCTATCACATTTTTTAAAATCACATAAGAGTTGAAGTTTATTTTATTTTTGTGATTTATTAATTGTTATTTTTGTGGAAACATGTTAGAGAAATTTTCATTATATTTAATAGTGGGAGCTAACATCATTATCATAGTATCATTGTGAATATTTCTCTTTATCTTATTATACTATTTTAAATTTTATTTGTTAAAATGTTTTTTATCATATAAAATAATAGTCATTTTATCCTTCTCGCCATTCTTTTATTTTATTTATCATAAACATTGTTAAAGTGATTAGAATTTTCATTAAATGACTCACATCTTAATTGAATTTTTATATAGATATTCTTGATGGAACGTTGACCATGTAAT
>CAUJRU010003598.1:0-39206 GCA_963277665.1 Viscum album
TGTACCTAATTTCCAAGACACTAAACTTCAAAGATAATATATTTGTAATTGTAATGAAAAGTTATGTTATAAAAAGGTGGGGAATTATAGTTGGTATTAGAGGATAGTTTAGTTATTTATAGTAATCAGGCCATGAAAACTTTTAGAAAAATCCTATAGAAATGTTTAAATATAGGAAAACTTCCTGGTATTTTGGTGAAAAATTAAGTAACTGGTATCCAAAAAAATAGATCTCGGTTTTGATACAAATAATTGAATGCAGCTCTAGAATAGATGTATATAAGTTTAAAACCGAAAAACACTTATTTGATCTAGACTCGAACAAGAACTGGTGCTCAACAGTGGGCCATACTATACTCCCGGGTTGACACTCCCAGTGGATATGTTTGGTTAATGACAAGATTTTGAGGTAACCATATAAAGGATTTATAGATATAAAAATCTTGTTAACGAATAATATTTATTTGGAAAATATCAATTTTAATATTATGATCAATTTTCAGGCACTTTGAAAAATTACTTATAGACTCATTAAATTATATAATAATTATAAAAAAATTATATTAATTTACTAATCTTTACTATTAAAATAATAATTCCTTTAAATAAATTATATTTATTATAAAAGTGTTGTTAAAATATGTTTGTTTTAAAAAATAAAAAATACTTAAATTTTCATTTTAAAGCAATTATTTACTTATATAATGGAATAAATATTTCATATTTACATTTTATATGGTACCTAAATATTATTTAACTCATACATAATTGAGTATACTATTCAAAATATTAGGTTACTATTCATAATGGTAAGATTTCTATTCCTAACGGTCAGATTACTATTCCAACGACCATATTACTATTAAAACGACCAGATTTTTAATTGTTATTTGGGATCACTAATTTATTTAAATTTTTAATATTGGATTCATTATTCATTTACGTCCATTTTTACTTATAGTTACAATTATTTTAATTTCCAAAATTATTATTCCATTACTAATATTCTACTTTATTTCTATAGTGTTGTTCATGACTGCAATTAT
This sequence comes from Viscum album, assembly GCA_963277665.1. Lineage (NCBI taxonomy): Eukaryota > Viridiplantae > Streptophyta > Magnoliopsida > Santalales > Viscaceae > Viscum > Viscum album. The sequence continues at coordinate 1,047 of CAUJRU010003598.1, forward strand.
TTTAGGGGGATCGAAAATATCCAAATTCTCTTATTATATTAATTTAATGTTATATAAATTTTGTCTGATTATTATTATTATTTCAATTCCCAAGGCCATATTTTTTTTCTAAATTTAATTTTCAAATTAATATAAAAAAATGTTGTTTGTTTTTTCATGTAGTGTATATGCTTTACTAAATATCAAACATTTATACAATATAAAGGGAAATTAAATTGATAGCATTTTGAGATATTACAAAGAATTATATGTAAAATAAATAAATAAATAAAAATATATATAAATAACTAACATGATGATGAGATTTTTCTAATCATTGATTTACTAGGAAGACAATAAATCAAGCCATGACTATAGCTGAAAAGTCTTTGTACCAATATTTCAATGAGTTGTGGAATTTAACCTATCCACCTATTTCCTAATTCATTTTTCCTTGGATGTTTTAGGAACCACATCCATCTCGGATGCACCATGACCTGACTATATGTGCCTTCAAATTATCCATTTTTATTTCATGTGTTTTATAACTCACACATAGGTGAGGGGAATAAAAAGATCATTTAAGGGGAATTGAAAAATTTAACCATAATCATGTATGGTTTATATCATGAAGGGGGAAGGTATGAAACACATGAAATCATATTTAATTTAATAAAAAATAGTAAAAAATCATGTAATAAAATAAAAGAAAAATAATCTAGCACATACGTAGGCCTGAACAAAGCTCAATATCTATCACATATGTGCAATGACTGAACATTTGAAACAACACGATAATATTCATTTAAATTAATTCTTCATTACGATAAAAACTTCATGAATTATTTTTATTAATTATCTTATTAATAAAATAATTATTTTTATCTTATTTAATATAATAATCTATGATATTCACATCAGCATTGATTATAAATAAATAAAAAAAAATTATTTTATTTAAAAATTAATAAAATTGTACACTCATTTGTACATGGAAGAAACTCAATGACTACCACTCTGAATTACACAATATAATCCTTATTATATACGTTGTAGTCACACAACATATTGTTTATATTTAATGTTTCATAACATCAAAGTGTGAAGCATCAAATTATTAACACAAAGAACACATAAAAATGAAACTTCCTATTTGATATAAAGCTTGATGAATCTTTAATATTAAATGACCACACATGACTTATAGTTTAGAATAATACAAGGAATAAATTAATCATTTAATATAATATAATACCCACTAACTGGTGTTCACAATAAATTTAATAACTATTGGATGTTTGGTAAAGTACACGATGTGTCCAGGATGGCCACAATGCATGTACGTTACAATATATTATATATTTCGTACACAATAAGGGAATCAACATGAAAATATCATTGACATTTATGAGGTAAATAATGTATAATAAGGATACAAATAATATATTTCAATTTTATTGGATATGAACCTATACATGTCATGTATTAAATATAAATGGTTAATTAATTACACAACACGTCTTAAACCTATGTTTTTATATCTGAAAACTAGTGGAATAAAAAACATGTAGGAAATCTATATGGCCTATAATCAGGAAAAAATATGTGCCACCCTAGATGGTAAACATGAGGTGCATTTAATTAATAATGTGTGTATTAATTACATGATGACCAAGATTCTATTCATTATTCCAGGTGAAATGAACAAGGATACATGATATGTGATAAATGAGTAAACACTATTCAACCTTGTTTTATCCACCAAGAGTTCTTGGAAACTATCAATGGGTTCTTTGGATGAATAAATCATTAATTATTAACTGATCCATGTAACGTGAGTGGTAAATTACAATGATGAAGAGGATATCTTGAGGAAGGATGAAAAATTAAAAATAATTTGAAATATAATATATTTTTTAAATTCATATTGATAAACAACAAAAGAAATAATTATAAGATTAATTGTGACACCTTTGATACAACATAAATGTTTAGGGCGTAGTAGAAGTGATAATTAGGGTTATAAACAATAATGAAAATTTCAAATTTAATCGATATTATATTATGTGAAAGACATGTGAGCCATGGACAGTGAATTTTTTTGAAATAAATATAAAAAAAATTCTAGAACCAAGTGGACCATTCACATTAAATTTATAATTATTTTAAATGGATTGGATGAAATAATACCTAAATATTGAGATCATTATTCAAAGTAGGTTATAATCTTCTATAACCTATTCGACCTGACATCATTGCATTTCTAGATCCAAGTGTAGAATCCCCCTAATAGTAATCTTCATCTACCCCTTTGATCTCTAAATAGTGCTGATGGATTTTAGGGTGCTAGCATGGTAGATTGATCATCTTGTTGTGTTTAACATAAAGATGTTAATGATTCCTTAGAGTGTAAATAATATTCTTTATAGTCTCATTTATTAAAAGACAGTGGAGGGAGGATAATATGTTGAGCTTTAGAGAAGAAACTCTAGGGTGGTCATCTGCATTAAAAGAGAGAAAGATCAATAATTTATTGTGCACAACAATTATCCAATTTTATTAACCCTAGCATAGTATACATAAGTTTATATTTATTCTATTATGTGTTAGGGTTTAATATTATTTTATTACACATAGAACTCTATTGTATTAAATTATTAAATAAACCCATTCCATGTAATAATAATAATATTATTATTATTTTTCCATACTGTGTGCTCCCTAGAATAATGATAAATATTATTTTAATATATTAAAAATTAATATTTATTAGTAGACCTCATCTTAGTTTTCTCATCATCCTTGAAATTAATTTAATAATAAATTAAATATGTAATTAAATATATATTCATTAAATAAATAAATAAATGTAATTTGTCCACATAATTAAATAATTTCTCTATGAATAAATATACATTTAATCTTTGTTATTAACAAAAAATGAATAAATTTTTCCTCAGTCATGGTAATAATATTTATTTTTACAATTAAATTTTAAAATTACGATAAAAAAACAATTAATGGGTGACCATCAGGGTTTCTTCTTCAATAGAATTAGGGAGACATTTATAAAGTATAATATTACTATCTAGAAACTAGTCAAGGAACCGAAGAGGAATTATTTAATATCACAACACTGAAAACCATATATGAACATAGATTGCATAATATAATCCCTTTGTCTTGAAATATCATCATGTAAGTTGAATACTTGTGTCATAACCCTTAATTCTTGATATATATTTATTTAATTATCCATAATGAACATATCTATATCCGTATGTCCCTAGAATTTATTTTTGCGATTCCATTCCAATCAAATGGATGAGAAATTAACTTTCCTAAGCAGAAGGGAAAAATCCTTCATTGAAGAGGTCCATGTCATCCAGGAGCGGATGAGGAAAACACAGAGCCGGCAGAAGTCATATGCTGACAGGAGGCGGAGGCCACTAGAGTTCGAGGATGGCGACCACGTCTTCTTGCGTGTCTCACCTCGACGTGGTTTGCGGAGATTTGGCCGAGGCGGCAAGTTGTCTCCCCGCTTCATCGGGCCTTTCCAGGTCCTCAGCAGGGTTGGTGAGGTGGCTTATCGCCTGGCTCTGCCACCTCAGTTGCACCGGGTGCACGACGTCCTCCACGTATCCCAGCTGAGGAGATACGTGCTCGACCCCCCTTCGCATATCATCGACCATGAGGAGCTTGACGGTGGCGATGAGTGTCTTATACGGAGGTTCCTGTGGGGATCGAGGATCGACAGGAGCGGATCCTAGGAGGATGGTCGATTCCTCTTGTGTACTTTCTTTGGCAGCGCGGGAACCTCCAGGTGAGCACATGGGAGCGGAAGGCTCAGATGCGTGCTCAGTACCGCTTTGTTTCCCTAAGTTTGTGGTGAAGCTTTACGGGGACGTAAAGCCCTGTGGTGGGAGTAATTTAAAGACCCGTAAATTTCAAGGAAATTTTTTTCTTAATTTTCTTTGGAATTTTACAAGAACGCAGTTTCTGACGGCACCTGATTCCGAGGCCCGGTGTGCCCGGAATCATTTTCCAAAGTTTTGGCTCGGGTACGTTCAGTGAACAGACGAACGGGTTTTTCTAACTTTTGAACCGGTGCCCGGAATCGAATTCTGAGGGCACCGATGAAATCGCAGCGCCGGTATTCGCTTAGAAACGCCTCTTCCGGAGTTGCGTTTGCTCGGGTGTGGTTTTTAATTTTCGGGCTTAAAGTTAAGAAATAAAATAATTTTGCGACAACTTTATTTTATTTCGCTTAAGCCACTTGGAAGCCACTTGAAGCCACTTAAAGGCGGCTTGAACTGAGTTGAACTGGATAGGATGCTATCCAGAAATATCCTACCCCTTGGTAGGATATTTGTGAGGTGGGGCCCGCACGAGCCCCGCCGTTTCTTTCGCTAAGTAACGCACCCGCGAAAACCCGTCAAAGTAACTGAAAAGTCAACCGACGCGTTTTCTTTAATTCTTAACAGACCATTTAATTGGGCGGTTTATTTCGTGAATTAAATGGACTGTTTCTTTCGTGAATTTAATGGGTCGTTTCTTTCGAATTGATGGATCGTTTCTTAACCGGTTTCGTGTGTTGGCATGTTTATAAAATAAGACCAACCTAAAAATCCTTTGAAAGGATTTGAGAGGATCTTGTTTCTTCATCCCCCCGCGAAGAACGCGAAGAACGCGAAGAACGCCGGCGACCGAAATTCGACGACGCACACCGAGATCTGCGACGTCGACGAGCTTTACCCGCGACGTTCTTCGGCGACGCCTCTTCTTCCGCAGCCGATCCTCGTTCGGCAGCTAAGGTGAGAAACGAATCTTTGAAATTCTTTTGTGTTGTGTTAATAAAATAAGAGGTAGTCTTATTTTATTTGGAGTTCTTTGTTTGTCTTTGGAGAGCTTTCCCTTCATCTCCAAGCTCTGACGAAGAACGAAGAACGTCTTCATCCTCAAGGAAGAACGACAACACTTCGTCAAGGATCATCGACTCGGCGACCCGGTATCTTCGGACCTTTCCTTCCTCCCCGAACCTCCTTCGCCGGCGTACAAGGATTCGCCAACGACGTGCTTCTTCGGACGCGCCTCTTCGTCAACGGATTTGACGAACGACGACCGCGACGCCCGACTTCCGCGACGCCGTCTTCCGCGGACATAGTCGAATCCTCGATCTTGTACCCAAGGTAGGGGTTGTTGGTTCTTTATTTCTTTATTCTTTTCCTTGAACGTGGATCTAGCAAGTCTAACGTGTGGCTTATTTATTTAAGTCTCGTTATTATTTCTTTAACGTGAGGGGGGGTCGGACCGCACGAACACGACCGAATCCCCCCTCCATCGTTCATGTTTGTTTATGCTGGTGGAAACAAGTAGCGTGGTGCCGTCGCACCACGCGGATGAACGTTCATTTATTTTGCGCAACACCGTCGCGCTTCGCCGAGGAGAGTCTTCAAGAACGCGACGCCGTCGCGCCGCGTTGGAAGGATTCATGGCACGGCGAAAGGGGCGCGGTGCCGTCGCACCGCGCCGGACGACGAAGACCGCGGCCGGTTCCGGGCCGCGGCGGGACGAGGAGACCGCGGCCGGTTCCGGGCCGCGGCGGAAGGAAACACCGGCGGCCGGGCCGCCGGCGTCGGAAGTCGAGGGCGGGACCGGAAATTCCGGTCCCGTTGGTAAAAACCAGCCGGCCAGCGGGCCGGCCGGATGTCATAAAACCGGGGGATTAAACCCCCGGCCGGATCTTCAAACCCCCCTCTTAATGAGGGGGGCGGTTCAATTAAAGGAGGGGGGGCAAAGCCCCCCCGGTTCGTTCCAGCCGGCCCCCATTTGTGGGGGGGCCGTTTTTTTTGGCAAAGGCACGGCTCAAAGCCGTGCCGCCCTGTTCAATCCGCGGGGGCAATCAAGCGCCCCGCGTGACCACCCCGTGCGGCGCCCGCCGCCGCCAGCGCGGCCCGCCGCCGCCGCCCGCGCGGCCCGCTGCCGCCGCCGGCGCGGCCCGCCGCCGCCGCCGCCGCGGCCCGCCGCGCCGCCGCCCGCCGCCGGCCACCGTGCCGCCGCCGTCCGCCGCTGCCGGCCGCCGCCGCCGGCCACCGCGCCACCCGGGGGGGGTCGGGCCGGGTCGGCCCGGACCCGGACCCCCCGTTTTCGAACCAGATTTGGTTTTTGGCTCATAACTTGAGCCTCGGACCTCCGAATGACGAACCGTCTGCGGCAACGCGATCCTTGGATCGAGACGGTCGTTTCGATATATCGCACTCAAGGTTTCGGGTTACTTTGAGTTCGGACGGGTTGGTTCGTTCACGAAACCAACCGGACCTTCGGAGCGGAAACGCTCATATCTTGAGCTACGGACGTCCGATTGACGTGCCGTCAGTCGCGTAGTGTTCCTCTTAGTGAGACGGATCTTTTGGCATACTCCGCCCGAGGTTTGGACGCAGGTGGAGTACGGTCGGGTTGGTTTTGCCTTAAAAACCAACCGGGCCCCGGAGACGAAAAAGCCAATAACTCACAGACCGGGCGTCCGATTGACGCGCCGTCTGTTTCGTTGACTTCCTCTTGATGAGACGGAACTTTTGACATACTCCGCCCGAGTTTTGGATGCAGTCGGAGTATGGCCGGGTTGGATTGTTCCCGAAATCCAACCGGGCCCCTGGAACGGAAAAGCTGATATCTTTCAGACAGGACGTCCGCTTGACGAGCCGTCAGCGGCGTTGGTGGTTACGTTGAGTAACGGTCCCTTTGAGTATACCCTATGGGAGTTCGGGGTGCAGTTGAGATACGGCCGGGATTGGTTTCGCTCACGAAACCAACCGGGCCCCTGGGACGAAAAGGCTAATAACTCACAGACCGGGCGTCCGATCGACGCGCCGTCTGTTGCGTTGAGACCCCTGTGCCGAGACGGACCTTTGAGACACTTCTTCGCGGGACCTTGTGATACTTGGAGTATCGACCAGTAGCTCGTGGAGCGGACCCGTGGTACTTGACAGTGGTGGTGCGCTTGGATGCAGCAGCAGACCCTTGGCGGTGGAGAGCTTGGTTGTAGCGGCGGACCCGCGATACTCTACGGAGTGTGTGCGCTTGGTTGTAGCGACAGACCCGCGACGGTGGAGACGAGCGTGCAGAGTACGGAGACCGTGTAGCCGGCTGAGACCTGACGACTGCTTGACCGACTCGACTTGGAGTGAGTCGACTAGCCCAGTGGACGGAGCGCCCGGTATTTGGCGGCAGACCCACGGCGGACGGAGCGCCTGGTAGTTGGCAGCAGACCCACGGTACTCGACAGGAGGAGTACCTCAGCAGGCTATCTGGGTAGCGCCCGGTATTTGGCGACAGACCCTCAGCGGACGGAGCGCCCGGTAGTTGGCCGCAAACCCGCAGTACTCGACAGGAGGAGTACCTCAGCAGTCCTAGGTTAGTGAGCGGCAGCCTCGGAGTCGTGACAGGACCACTGTACACTCTAGAGACGGAGCTCTTCAGCAGTTACGGTTTCGATAATGAAAATCCTGGTTTGAGCTGAGACCTTTGACCTTTGTGTTTCCTCATGATTGAGATGGGTCGCTTGATAACTTAGGTACATGTATGGGCATATACCTGGGTGATGGTTATCCGTTGATTTCATGATTTTTGTGTATCCTTGAGATTGGATGGGTTACTTGATGACTTAGGTATATGTATGGGCGTATACCTAAGTAGAGTCTGATGTTACTTCGTGATTGCTGCCTTTACTTTGTGGATATCCATGTTGGATTTGGTGAGACCTTAAGGGTCTCGGGGTCCCTACTGAGTAGCTTATACTCACCCCTGCACGGGCTATGCCCGCACCTCGTTGTGTTGGTTGCAGACGACGGACAGCGCAGATCGCAGTTGAGACTTGCGGAGCAGGTCGGTACCCGGAGGTGGACCACTGGGCGGACGTACCCGGAGTAGACGACAGGACCTGTGGAGTAGAGGAGCTATCTGTACCTACCCTTCAGGTAGGATCCGTGGTGGACGATCCAGGAGCTGAGCCATCTGTACCTACCCTTCAGGTAGGAATCGAGGCGGACGACCCAGGAGCCGCTTCGTTCTTCCAGCTGCTGTTTTTCCCTTTCGAGTTGTACTTTACAGTTGGGCTTGTATTTCCGGCCCCCTTTACTTTTCTGCACTTGTAGTTACTTTCCGCTTGCTGACTCTGTGGTGGTTGTTACTTATAAAGGCAATGCCTTCCCTGTTATCGGGATTTACGCCTTTGGTGCTAGTCGCCAGCCCCTGGCCTATGGAAGGCGGGCTTGGGGTAGTCACGGCACGGGCCCCGAGGACGGGTCGTGACAAATTGGTATCAGAGGTGGTCGGTTCTACCGCAGACTCTGATCGTCTTTTCTTTCTATGTGAAGCAATATTGTTAAGGGTACCGAGTGTGGTTTTCAGTTCAGGGAGTCCAGTGTTGGTGCGGGCGGCCGACGTATCCATACACCAGGACCCTGACAACTGATTTCCGACTTTGTGCGCGAAAACACTGATTGCGTGTGTGTTTTCAAAGGTTTCCCCCCTTAAAACAGCTCAAACCAGGTCAGCTCACCAGGTATAATCGTTTGATCGTGTTACGTTGTTTCTTTCAGGATGTCTTTTCTCGGACGACCAGCTAGAGCCCGGAGGGATGAGCGTGCTGACAGTCTGTCGAGCGACGAGGCTTCGGTACAGGGCCCTCTTGCAGTTGAGGCACCAGCGGAGGCACCAGCGGTACTACCATACGTTGGGCCACCGATGCCACCAGCCCCAGCAGTAGGCGATGCCCGCTACTTGCGCGCACTGCATGAGTTCCAGCGCCAGAGGCCACCCAGGTTCGGGGGAGAGATGGACCCGCAGGCGGCTGAGGATTGGATGGAGGCCGTGGTGGGAGTCTTCAGGCTAGTGGGGACGCCGACAGACTTCATGGTGATCTTTGCTACCAGCCTCCTTCAGGCAGCAGCAGGTAGGTGGTGGAGCCACTTGTTTCAGTTTTGCGATGAGATGGACTTCGCATGGGAAGACTTTGAGACCTTCTTCAGGGTGGAGTTTGTGCCAGTAGCTCTACACCCTGAGCGTGATCAGGAGCTGCTGCCTTTGCCACGTGTTTCTCGATCAGAAGCCGAGTCATCTGTGGGCAGTAGACAGATGATGCTGAGGCCCAGAAAGACCAGACCAGCAGTTAGACGGTCTCGGGTTTTACGACCGGTGGTGCAGGGCACCCGGAGTGGGAACAGAGTTAGCCGTGCAAGGAGCAGGTTGTGTTACTCATGCCGCGAAAAGGGACATCTGGCACGTGACTGTCCGACTCCCGATCCGCAGGCTTTGGGAGAGCCACCGAGATAGAGGCAGCGACAAATGCTTGAGCAACAGTAAAGCAGGTGGACAGGAGCGGAACTAGTGGATACGTCTCTTGTACTTCTAGTTCCATGTTGATGTTGCTTTTGTGTAGCGTCTTGTATTATGAGCTGCAATAATAAAAGACGCATCCTTTGTGATGTTTTCATTCCTGTCCTCTTTTGTGATGTTACTAAGAGGTTCCAGTTGACTGTTGACTTGACCCTCACTTGTGAGACATCTACTGGAGGAGACCAGTTACCACACACTGATGCCGACAGTGTGATTCAACCCTTGGAGGCGAGAGTAACGGTTGGATCTCTTAGTAGTAGCGTCGAGGCCTTACGACGTCATCCTTGGTATGGATTAGTATCATCCATGTTAGGATTGACTGTTTTAGGCAAAGAATGTGGTTCATCCAGGGGATGAGACCAGGTTTCTCTTATCGGCAAGGATGAAATCTCGCAGCTCTTGTGGGACCAGAGATGGTCCGGGCCACGTCAGAAGAGGTCCATGTCATCCAGGAGCGGATGAGGAAAACACAGAGCCGGCAGAAGTCATATGCTGACAGGAGGCGGAGGCCACTAGAGTTCGAGGATGGCGACCACGTCTTCTTGCGTGTCTCACCTCGACGTGGTTTGCGGAGATTTGGCCGAGGCGGCAAGTTGTCTCCCCGCTTCATCGGGCCTTTCCAGGTCCTCAGCAGGGTTGGTGAGGTGGCTTATCGCCTGGCTCTGCCACCTCAGTTGCACCGGGTGCACGACGTCCTCCACGTATCCCAGCTGAGGAGATACGTGCTCGACCCCCCTTCGCATATCATCGACCATGAGGAGCTTGACGGTGGCGATGAGTGTCTTATACGGAGGTTCCTGTGGGGATCGAGGATCGACAGGAGCGGATCCTAGGAGGATGGTCGATTCCTCTTGTGTACTTTCTTTGGCAGCGCGGGAACCTCCAGGTGAGCACATGGGAGCGGAAGGCTCAGATGCGTGCTCAGTACCGCTTTGTTTCCCTAAGTTTGTGGTGAAGCTTTACGGGGACGTAAAGCCCTGTGGTGGGAGTAATGTAAAGACCCGTAAATTTCAAGGAAATTTTTTTCTTAATTTTCTTTGGAATTTTACAAGAACGCAGTTTCTGACGGCACCTGATTCCGAGGCCCGGTGTGCCCGGAATCATTTTCCAAAGTTTTGGCTCGGGTACGTTCAGTGAACAGACGAACGGGTTTTTCTAACTTTTGAACCGGTGCCCGGAATCGAATTCTGAGGGCACCGATGAAATCGCAGCGCCGGTATTCGCTTAGAAACGCCTCTTCCGGAGTTGCGTTTGCTCGGGTGTGGTTTTTAATTTTCGGGCTTAAAGTTAAGAAATAAAATAATTTTGCGACAACTTTATTTTATTTCGCTTAAGCCACTTGGAAGCCACTTGAAGCCACTTAAAGGCGGCTTGAACTGAGTTGAACTGGATAGGATGCTATCCAGAAATATCCTACCCCTTGGTAGGATATTTGTGAGGTGGGGCCCGCACGAGCCCCGCCGTTTCTTTCGCTAAGTAACGCACCCGCGAAAACCCGTCAAAGTAACTGAAAAGTCAACCGACGCGTTTTCTTTAATTCTTAACAGACCATTTAATTGGGCGGTTTATTTCGTGAATTAAATGGACTGTTTCTTTCGTGAATTTAATGGGTCGTTTCTTTCGAATTGATGGATCGTTTCTTAACCGGTTTCGTGTGTTGGCATGTTTATAAAATAAGACCAACCTAAAAATCCTTTGAAAGGATTTGAGAGGATCTTGTTTCTTCATCCCCCCGCGAAGAACGCGAAGAACGCGAAGAACGCCGGCGACCGAAATTCGACGACGCACACCGAGATCTGCGACGTCGACGAGCTTTACCCGCGACGTTCTTCGGCGACGCCCCTTCTTCCGCAGCCGATCCTCGTTCGGCAGCTAAGGTGAGAAACGAATCTTTGAAATTCTTTTGTGTTGTGTTAATAAAATAAGAGGTAGTCTTATTTTATTTGGAGTTCTTTGTTTGTCTTTGGAGAGCTTTCCCTTCATCTCCAATCTCTGACGAAGAACGAAGAACGTCTTCATCCTCAAGGAAGAACGACAACACTTCGTCAAGGATCATCGACTCGGCGACCCGGTATCTTCGGACCTTTCCTTCCTCCCCGAACCTCCTTCGCCGGCGTACAAGGATTCGCCAACGACGTGCTTCTTCGGACGCGCCTCTTCGTCAACGGATTTGACGAACGACGACCGCGACGCCCGACTTCCGCGACGCCGTCTTCCGCGGACATAGTCGAATCCTCGATCTTGTACCCAAGGTAGGGGTTGTTGGTTCTTTATTTCTTTATTCTTTTCCTTGAACGTGGATCTAGCAAGTCTAACGTGTGGCTTATTTATTTAAGTCTCGTTATTATTTCTTTAACGTGAGGGGGGGCCGGACCGCACGAACACGACCGAATCCCCCCTCCATCGTTCATGTTTGTTTATGCTGGTGGAAACAAGTAGCGTGGTGCCGTCGCACCACGCGGATGAACGTTCATTTATTTTGCGCAACACCGTCGCGCTTCGCCGAGGAGAGTCTTCAAGAACGCGACGCCGTCGCGCCGCGTTGGAAGGATTCATGGCACGGCGAAAGGGGCGCGGTGCCGTCGCACCGCGCCGGACGACGAAGACCGCGGCCGGTTCCGGGCCGCGGCGGGACGAGGAGACCGCGGCCGGTTCCGGGCCGCGGCGGAAGGAAACACCGGCGGCCGGGCCGCCGGCGTCGGAAGTCGAGGGCGGGACCGGAAATTCCGGTCCCGTTGGTAAAAACCAGCCGGCCAGCGGGCCGGCCGGATGTCATAAAACCGGGGGATTAAACCCCCGGCCGGATCTTCAAACCCCCCTCTTAATGAGGGGGGCGGTTCAATTAAAGGAGGGGGGGCAAAGCCCCCCCGGTTCGTTCCAGCCGGCCCCCATTTGTGGGGGGGCCGTTTTTTTGGCAAAGGCACGGCTCAAAGCCGTGCCGCCCTGTTCAATCCGCGGGGGCAATCAAGCGCCCCGCGTGACCACCCCGTGCGGCGCCCGCCGCCGCCAGCGCGGCCCGCCGCCGCCGCCGCCAGCGCGGCCCGCTGCCGCCGCCGGCGCGGCCCGCCGCCGCCGCCGCCGCGGCCCGCCGCGCCGCCGCCCGCCGCCGCCCGCCGCCGCCGCGCGCCGCCGCCGGCCACCGTGCCGCCGCCGTCCGCCGCTGCCGGCCGCCGCCGCCGGCCACCGCGCCACCCGGGGGGGGTCGGGCCGGGTCGGCCCGGACCCGGACCCCCCGTTTTCGAACCAGATTTGGTTTTTGGCTCATAACTTGAGTCTCGGACCTCCGAATGACGAACCGTCTGCGGCAACGCGATCCTTGGATCGAGACGGTCGTTTCGATATATCGCACTCAAGGTTTCGGGTTACTTTGAGTTCGGACGGGTTGGTTCGTTCACGAAACCAACCGGACCTTCGGAGCGGAAACGCTCATATCTTGAGCTACGGACGTCCGATTGACGTGCCGTCAGTCGCGTAGTGTTCCTCTTAGTGAGACGGATCTTTTGGCATACTCCGCCCGAGGTTTGGACGCAGGTGGAGTACGGTCGGGTTGGTTTTGCCTTAAAAACCAACCGGGCCCCGGAGACGAAAAAGCCAATAACTCACAGACCGGGCGTCCGATTGACGCGCCGTCTGTTTCGTTGACTTCCTCTTGATGAGACGGAACTTTTGACATACTCCGCCCGAGTTTTGGATGCAGTCGGAGTATGGCCGGGTTGGATTGTTCCCGAAATCCAACCGGGCCCCTGGAACGGAAAAGCTGATATCTTTCAGACAGGACGTCCGCTTGACGAGCCGTCAGCGGCGTTGGTGGTTACGTTGAGTAACGGTCCCTTTGAGTATACCCTATGGGAGTTCGGGGTGCAGTTGAGATACGGCCGGGATTGGTTTCGCTCACGAAACCAACCGGTCCCCTGGGACGAAAAGGCTAATAACTCACAGACCGGGCGTCCGATCGACGCGCCGTCTGTTGCGTTGAGACCCCTGTGCCGAGACGGACCTTTGAGACACTTCTTCGCGGGACCTTGTGATACTTGGAGTATCGACCAGTAGCTCGTGGAGCGGACCCGTGGTACTTGACAGTGGTGGTGCGCTTGGATGCAGCAGCAGACCCTTGGCGGTGGAGAGCTTGGTTGTAGCGGCGGACCCGCGATACTCTACGGAGTGTGTGCGCTTGGTTGTAGCGACAGACCCGCGACGGTGGAGACGAGCGTGCAGAGTACGGAGACCGTGTAGCCGGCTGAGACCTGACGACTGCTTGACCGACTCGACTTGGAGTGAGTCGACTAGCCCAGTGGACGGAGCGCCCGGTATTTGGCGGCAGACCCACGGCGGACGGAGCGCCTGGTAGTTGGCAGCAGACCCACGGTACTCGACAGGAGGAGTACCTCAGCAGGCTATCTGGGTAGCGCCCGGTATTTGGCGACAGACCCTCAGCGGACGGAGCGCCCGGTAGTTGGCCGCAAACCCGCAGTACTCGACAGGAGGAGTACCTCAGCAGTCCTAGGTTAGTGAGCGGCAGCCTCGGAGTCGTGACAGGACCACTGTACACTCTAGAGACGGAGCTCTTCAGCAGTTACGGTTTCGATAATGAAAATCCTGGTTTGAGCTGAGACCTTTGACCTTTGTGTTTCCTCATGATTGAGATGGGTCGCTTGATAACTTAGGTACATGTATGGGCATATACCTGGGTGATGGTTATCCGTTGATTTCATGATTTTTGTGTATCCTTGAGATTGGATGGGTTACTTGATGACTTAGGTATATGTATGGGCGTATACCTAAGTAGAGTCTGATGTTACTTCGTGATTGCTGCCTTTACTTTGTGGATATCCATGTTGGATTTGGTGAGACCTTAAGGGTCTCGGGGTCCCTACTGAGTAGCTTATACTCACCCCTTCACGGGCTATGCCCGCACCTCGTTGTGTTGGTTGCAGACGACGGACAGCGCAGATCGCAGTTGAGACTTGCGGAGCAGGTCGGTACCCGGAGGTGGACCACTGGGCGGACGTACCCGGAGTAGACGACAGGACCTGTGGAGTAGAGGAGCTATCTGTACCTACCCTTCAGGTAGGATCCGTGGTGGACGATCCAGGAGCTGAGCCATCTGTACCTACCCTTCAGGTAGGAATCGAGGCGGACGACCCAGGAGCCGCTTCGTTCTTCCAGCTGCTGTTTTTCCCTTTCGAGTTGTACTTTACAGTTGGGCTTGTATTTCCGGCCCCCTTTACTTTTCTACACTTGTAGTTACTTTCCGCTTGCTGACTCTGTGGTGGTTGTTACTTATAAAGGCAATGCCTTCCCTGTTATCGGGATTTACGCCTTTGGTGCTAGTCGCCAGCCCCTGGCCTATGGAAGGCGGGCTTGGGGTAGTCACGGCACGGGCCCCGAGGACGGGTCGTGACAAAAACGGTATATTTGCGATGGGATCCCATCACAAAAGACCTTTTGCGACGGGGCTCCGTCGCAAATCTCCCGTTGCCAAAAATGATATCGCAAATAGGTGTTTTTGTGGCGGTCCCGTTGCAAAAATAATATTTGCGATGATATTTTTTCCCCGTCGCAAATTGGTTTTCGTTTATATATAAAAAACGTATTTGTGATGGGCCATCGCAGATATATTAGTTGCGACGGGTTTCTGACCCGTCCCAAATAGGAAATTTAAAAAATATTTGCGATGTAGGTATTTGCAATGGACCATCGTAGAAATAGTTTTTACGATGGGTATTCTTCCCATCGCAAATGGGACAGTAAAAAAAAATATTTACGACGGGACACCCCGTCGCAAATACTCCCGTTGCAAATACTAAAAAAAATTAATTAATACAAATCGTATAATATTATATAAAAAATATTAATAATAATAATAATATAAAAAAATTCTATTATTATAATATAAATAAAAAAATATATAAAATATAATTATGAAATATTAATATAAAATAATAATAATATGAATATAAATAATATAATATTATATAATAATACTAATATTAATACTATAAAAAATTAATATAATATTATTATTATTAAATTATGTATATAATAATAATAATAATATTAATAATATAAAGAAATTATATTATTATAATATTAATAATAAAAAATATATATAATATAATTATGAAATATTAATATCAAAAAATAATAATAATATGAATATAAATAAAATAGTATTATATAATAATAATACTAATATTAATAATATAAAAAATTAATATAATATTATTATTATTATAATGAACATACATATTTATTAAAAAATAATATTAATAATATTAATATTAATAAAATTGTAAAGTTATAAACTTCTCAATATTAACAATAAATATAAAATATTAAAAGTAATATTACTAAAATAAACAGACATTAAAAATAATACTAATAAGTAATAAAATATTAAAAAAAATAAAAACAAATTAAATCATGCAATATTTGTACCAATATGAAAGAGGAATTGTAAATAGTTAATATGACAATAAACTACGAACTCAAATGATTATTACATGTAAAAAAATCAATAGGGGGTGGATAATCTGGAGGACCTGGAGGAGGTGGTGGAGGAAACTCCATCCCTAAACTATGAGTCAGACGACACATATACTCCATCTACTCCTGATGTTGCTCCTCATATTGACGCCTCTCCTCATCCTGCTGTTGACGCATCTGCTCCTGCCATCGATGCCTCTCTTCATCGTGCTGCTGACGCATCTGCTCCTGTCCCTGACGCAAATACTCTATAAGCTGACTCTAAGCACGCAGCTACTTCTGATACTGTGAGGCAGAAGATGATGTCTCTCCACGAGCTCCTCTCAAGCCGGACACCGACATCACAACAGTACCATAATAAGCTGCAAGAGTCAAATGAGAGCCGATACCAACTACTCGGCCCTTTTCGAAGCCATACTGGGTCTCCAACATCCATGCCGTCTCATCAAAATGGTGGGTACTAGTCTAATCACCCATCTCGTCTTGACTCTCAGCCTGTGTCTGAGAGGTCGCGGCCTCATATGACTCCTTATGTTTCAATTAGAAATGAAAACAATTAAAACATTATGTGCTTTTAATTTGCAAACTGAAATGAAAATAATACTGACCACAATCTGACGTTGGCGGTCACCTCTAATTTCTCCAGTAGCCAGATCAGTGTACATCCTCCGATAAACACCGTACGTCGTAATATCGGGCTGCTCGGCTTCCTATATTAATATAAAATAAATTGTTTATATTTAAAGTTGTATAATATATTAAAAAAAAGTACTTACCAGACGCTCTCTATGCGCACTGAATGTACGACTACCGACTCGATGCGTCACCTCTTGTCTCCCCCGATTCTGTCGACCCAATGCAGATCTCCTCTGAAACCCATCACCCAACCAGTGTGTACATAATCCATCCCAAACGTGAGATGAAATTTACTCTGGTCGGTGGGATCTACAGGACTCATCAAATTCTGTCACTCTGGCTTTCCTCACAGCTGCCTTTCTCAAATTATGCAAAAACTGATGGAAACAGTCACACATAGACACCACCCATGCCGCGTGGATAGTGGCATGCATGGTCTCATCGATGGGATACCATAAACCCTAATATAAAGTTATTAATGAATTATATTTCAAAATAAATAATATTTAATTACGTACCAGCCAATGATCGAACATGGCGGCCTGCACATCAGCGGGAATCTGATCCCATGTGAGCCAGGGCTGAGAAAAATAATTGTGCAAGATAGCGCCCCCCTGTCCTATAGCTATATGTGTAAAACTGTGGAAAATGAAAAAATAATCAAACAATTAGAATATAAATAAATTATAATGAAAGATAACTAAAATACACAGGTTATCATACCACCGCATGTGCACATCGAATCCAAGAGGTGGACATCGCTCCGAGATAGGATCTAGAATCATCAGTCTGGTAAGACCATGCCCCCTCCGAGTGCTCCCTGTAGTGCCAATAGCCTGAGGGTCAGATGACTCAAGAACCTCATCATCCATAGGTAGATCAGCCTCCAGCAACTGACAATACGTTTCTGAGTCCATCTGAAACATGAAATGATTGTTATTAGAAAATAGATGAAAATAACTATTATGTATAGATATATATTTGTTATGATTCTAACCAACATTTTATTGTGTCTTTGTTCATCTTCATCATCATCTTCATAGTTGTCAATGTCAATGTCTTCATCTTCCTCACCAACATCATCAATTTCCATATTAGTTTCACTTTCATCATCTCTTGTCATTTAAAATTCAGTTGTAACATCATTGACAACATCGTCACCATCAACCCTTAACTGTGGGGTGTCCTGCTCGATATTCATGTCTCTTTGTGAAAAAGATTTTTTTTAGGAGTGTCCTGAAAAATTTCATTTCCTTGCACTTCAGTGGAACCACATTCTGTTTGAGTAAACTGATTTTCTCAAGATTTATCTTTTATTATAAACCACCAATCATCCAACTCTTTTGCAGTAGCACAATATTTTGCATAATAAATTTGATGTGCATGATGAGCCAATAAAAATGGTTCATTTACTGCAAGAATACTTTTATGTTTAATATCAAAAATTCCATGTGTCGGATGAATACGCAAGCCTCTCTCAGTATCCAGCCGTCGACATTTAAACATTGTTACATAATTCTGTCCCAAATAACATAGTTCAATAATTTCGTCAAGCATGCCGTAAAAGTCAAATTCAATATCTCTATGATGTGATCCCTTCAAACAAACACTACTATTCATTGTTTTCTTTGATTCCCCATATGCACGTGTATGAAAGAGATAATAATTCACCACATATGCATTATAAGATTTAACTATTTTGGATGGTGGGCTACTAAATATATGCAATCGACTATCAATCTTATCAGCATGTATAGATACCTGAAAATTTGTAAAACATTTATCACTATTACAAGTAATAAATTGATTTTATATGTAAAACCAAAAAAGAATGTACGTTACCAGTTTTTGAAACCAGTAGGAAATTTTTTTTGCTGACGTTCTTCTAAGCCAGCTGCTATAATTTGTGGAAATTGTTTCTTGATATGATCATCATATAACCTACAAATACAATATGATTAATTTACTATAACATAATCTATAGAATAAGGGATAGGAGCACTCACTGTACAATTGGTGACATTTTTTCACAGTTGAGTAGAACATGTGTATGAGCTATATGATGTTCATCATCTGAAATCCATCTATCATGAACTCCACCAAAGCCATGTTCGGGGTGATTGACAACTGCTAATTGATTTTTCATATCATCATCAACATTCCCCTAGTTCTGGCCCAGGCAGTTAAATTTTGATGGATATTCAGATTCAAAATAATGAGAGTAGAATAAAGCAATTTCCTCTTGAAGATAAGCTTCAGCAATTGAGCCTTCAACTGATGCTTTATTACGTATTTTTTTCTTCAATTTCTGCATGCATCTCTCAAATGGGTACATCCATCGAAACTAAGCCAGACCTCCACATTTTGATTCATGTGTAAAATGTAACATCAAATGTTCCATTGAGTCAAAGAAAGCCAGAAGAAAGATTTTTTCCATTTTTCATATAATTACAACAACAACTTCTTCTAGTTTGATTAGTGTATCGTAGTCTGTTGTCGCCACACACATGTCTTGGAAAAAATATGATATATCTTTTATCGAATCCCAAATCATATAATTCAACAAACCTCTTAATCCAATTGGCATAAGTCTTTCCATTATAACATGATAGTCACGACTTTTTAATCCGATAATATGGCCATTTTAACACATCTGCCCAAGTTGGAAGCATAGCCATCTAGAAGTCTCAAATCTGCAATCCACTGACAAAATAATAAGCAACTCTCTTTGTTCAATGTATAAGCCGCTTTTGGCTTCATTAATCTCGGTGATCTAACATAATCCAACAATTCAAGTGCTCGTCGCCTGCAAATTTGGGCAAGATCTAATCATGCATTTAAATTATCTTTGGTTTTACCTGGTGTATCCAAAACTGTATGAAATAAATTATCAAAATATTTCTTCTCAATATGCATGACATCCAACATGTGTCAGACCAACAAATCAGACCAATATGGCAGATTCAAAAAAATGCTCCATTTTGTCCAATTGTGTTCTTTCCCAAAGCCATGAATTTTCTGTTGGTTTATTGTCAGTCCAAAAGTGATGGAAGGTAATGAAAATACAACCAATTATAACTCTATAACTGAGATCATTTTTGGAGGTTTATCTCTTTCAATTCTGGCTTTTCAGAAATGATATTTATTCCTCCAAAAAGGATGATCAATTGGAAGAAATCTGCGATGACATTTAAAATAGCAAGGTTTTTTTCCCATTCACGAGCATAAATGCTTTATTGTCTCCCATACAGTTTGGACATGATTTTGGACCACGTATAATTCAGCCAGATAACATGCCATATACCGGGAAGTCACTCATTTTCCACATCAAAGCATCTTTCATTACAAAATTCTGTTTAGCAGTAACATCATTTGTACCAACACTATGACTCCACAATAAATTTAACTAATCAATCAATGGTTTCAAATAAACATCAATATTCTTTTTCGGATGTCCTAGGATTAATAATGTCTAAAAGATATAAGCCTCTTTCATCAACATCCATGGAGGTAAATTGTACGGAATTATAAAGGTAGGCCAACAGGAATACTGACTAACAAAAGATTCAAATAGACAAAAACTGTTAGTAGAAATACATAATCACATGTTCCGGGATTCTAAATCAAAAGACAGATGCACTTGATCAAAACGATTCCATGAATCACCATCAGATGGATGAATCAAGCTTTTACCATTGGAAATATTGGTTTTGTGCCATGACATCATTGTCGCTGTGTTCTGAGACATAAATAAATACTGCAACCTGGGTGTAAGCAGGAAATATCTCAACTGTTTTACAGGAATCAATCGAAACTTCCCTGATTGAGCTTCTTTATACCTCGATTGTCCACATGTGGGACGACTATCCAACGACTCATTATTACTAATTATTACCATGTACTCGAATTTATTTCATTTTTGATTAGTTATTACTAATTATTACTAATTTTTACAAATTTCAATATTTCCAATAGATTTCGCTCTATTTTTAACATGTTCAAATCTTAGAGGGTCGTCAATTTTCTGGTCATGCCCAATATAAAGTTTGCGTCAGCCATGTCCAATGTAAACGCTATAATTTTCCTTACATGGTTGATCACCTAGCAAGTAGTGTTGCAATAGGATGACACAAGTATTGTCATTCTTGTCTTTAAGAATCATTTCTCATGATCCTTTACATAGATCATTCTTCCTTGAAAAATTAAGAGAACTTCAGTATCTTTCTCTTCATTTTTCAAAAAAGAATGGTCTATGTAAAAAGTCATGTGATATGATTCTTATAGATGATAAAGACATGACTTGGGTTGTCCTATTACAACGCTAATTGCGAGGTGATCAACCAAGAAAGAACAATTATAGAGTTTACATTGGACACGGTTGATGCAAACTTTTTATTGGGCATGACCTGAAAATTGGTGACACTTTAATATTTGAACATGTTAAGAATAGAGAAAAACTTGTTGAAAATATTGATAATTGTAATATTTTATAATTTTTTTATAATTTTAATAATATTAATATTTTTTTATAAATATTAAACAAATAATAATAAAATAATTATATTATTAGTATTATTTAATTATTAATATTAGAGTAATATAATATTTTATATTATGTTACTATTTATGTTACTAATTATATTACTAATTATGTTACTAATTAGTAATACGAAGATATGCATATAGGTCGGGTGGTTAATCAATCAATGAATAGAAAAACAAACATGAAAGACCACTCATCTACCTCAATTTTCTTTTTATTTTTGTATTGATTTTGACAGGAAACTTCTGCCTCCACATGTAATATTTACTTTTACTGTCAAAATTATAAACCTCCTCACCTCTATGCTGGCGAGGAGGTTGATAATTTTGACAGTAAAAGAAAATATTACATGTGGAGGTAGAAGTTTCCTATCAAACCTCAACAAACAAATGAAAGGAAAATTGAGGTAGATGAGTAGTCAATCCCTCTTGTTAATTTTTCTAATTGTTTTTAGTTGTTTCCTAATTTTTTTTAATTGTTTCCTAATTGTTTTTAATTGTTTCCTAATGGTTTTTAATTGGTTTTTAATTGTTTTTAATTATTTCCTAATTGTTTTTAATTGTTTCCTAATTGTTTTTAATTGTCTCCTAATTGTTTTTAATTATTTCTTAATTGTTTTTAATTGTTTTCTAATTGTTTTTAATTGTTTTGTAATTGTTTTTAATTGTTTGATAATTGTTTTTAATTGTTTCCTAATTATTTTTAATTGTTTCCTAATTATTTTTAATTGTTTCCTAATTATTTTTAATTGTTTTCTAATTATTTTTATTTGTTTCGAAATTATTTTTAATTGTTTCTTAATTATTTTTAATTTTTTCATAATTATTTTTGATTTTTTCCTAATTTTTTATTAATTGTTTCATAATTATTTTTAATTGTTTCCTAATTATTTTTAATTGTTTCCTAATTATTTTTAAATATTTCTTAATTATTTTTAATTGTTTCCTAATTATTTTTAATTTTTTCGTAATTATTTCAAATTATTTCCTAATTATTTGTAATTGTTTACTAATAATTTCTAATTGTTGCCTAATTATTTCTAATTGTTTCCTAATTATTTTTAATTGTTTCCTAATTATTTTTAATTATTTCCTAATTATTTTTAATTGATTCATAATTATTTTTAATTGTTTCCTAATTTTTTTTAATTATTTCCTAATTATTTTTAATTGTTTTTTAATTATTTCTAATTGTTTACTAATTATTTCTAATTATTTACTAATTATTTGTAACTGTTTTCTAATTATTTCTAATCAATTAAATCTAATTATTTCATAATTATTTGATAATTATTTTAATTAAATTTAATTCAATCTAATTATTTCTTAATTATATGACAATTATATAATTATTTCTAATTAAATATATTTATTTCTAATTATTACCCAAACATCCTCCAGGAGTGTCGAACCGAGAGTGCAACAAGGCCCGTTGTCGTGTACCAGGTTACCCCGAGTCAAGCTCGAAACACCTTGTCAGAGTTTTCACTCCTAGGTACATCTGTGCCAGAGCCGCCTCTACTTGTTCGTATCCAGACGAGGATTATTTGGTACAACCACTTAATCTAATTATACTATATAGCGAATAAACATTCTATTAAAAAAATTAAAAATAACAATTAAAAATAATTTAACAATTAAAAATAATTTTAAAAAATAAAAAAATATAAATACCTTCGATATTTTGAAGCAATTTGTGCCTTCTAACTCCTTCTCTTTTCTTCTCGTAAGAAAAAATTAAAACGAAAGAAATTTTTTACTTAGAACTGAAAGTTAGAGAGAGAGAGAAAGAGAGATCTGAATGTTTTGGAAAAAAATGGGTGGGTGTATATATAGGTTAGATTATTTGTGACGGTCTTATTTGCGACGGGATAACATTGCAAATACTAGGTATTATGACAGTATCCCATCACAAATAAATTCGCCCACATTAATTATGGGTGGCGGTTAAAAGGGTTTTTGCGACGGGCCCGTCGCAAATAGTTGCCTGTCGATATACTATTAGCGATAGGTGGATATCCCCGTCGCAAATTCCTATTTACCGCCGCCTGTAACACCTGAGACTTTTATGAGAAATATTTTTGTTTTTATAAATAATAAAAGGAATCTTTCACTACACACAACACTAGCTTGGCTTGCCTTACAAACAATTGCGACCTTCCTCGATAGATGGCGTCGTACGCAATACCGAGTTTCAATAAACAATGATATGCTATTAAAATATTATTAAAACTAACCATTATGAATAGTAATAACCACTTTTTAAAATTTTATAAATTTTATTTTTCAAAATGGACATCATTTTTGGATTCGGAATATCGAAATTATCCTAGGGTGAAATTTTGGAATTTTTATGAAAACTTTCAATTTTTGATGTATAGTGAAACCACTAAGTGATAGTTAAAAAACTGAATTTTTCATAAAACTTAATTTTACCTCTTCTGTGAGGGGAATTTCAAAAATCCGAGAGACACGGTTGATGTTAGTAAGTAAAATGTGTTTCAATGAGATTAAAATAATTTTTGGTGAATAGTAACTTTTTACTTTATTTTACCACAGATAAAAGTAAATATGGTAATTAAGTGTAAAAATGATATTATTATTACCCTAACACATGTCCTTATTCAATTGGATAAGTTTAATTCGACCAAAAACAACCTCAGGAATAAAATATGACCATTTAGGCCCACTTGGATTAGATTAGGACATTTATTATTAATTTATTTAAAAAAGGGTTAAAATAGTTAAAATCAATGTTTAATAAGAAAATCATTTTTAATATAGGGTTATACATAATATAAATTCGACTATAAATATTCATTAGAAATATAAAAATATTTCCTACATAATGATATTTTATTTGTAATTTTTAGACTTTAAATAAGTTAATTTATTTATGACACAAAGATGATGCAGTAATTATCTTATTAATGAAATATTGACATAATTGATGTTATAAATACCCAAATAAATGAAATTTGAGACTTTTTATGAATTACACTAATTTTATAGGTTAATATGACATGTTAGTATTGATTTAATTAACTTTTTTCTAACTAATCATTCTGTTATGATTTTCAAAAAAATCAATTACTAAATAGTGTCAAAATTGACATAAAATAGTTTTTAAAACAAATATTATATTATTAATTGTTATTTTATTCCTAAAAATCTAAGGTTCAGATAAATGACTTAGATAAGGTTATATATATTACTAATAAACAACTTGGGGTTCGTTTGGCTGCTTATGGTTTGTTTATTAACCTTATAGTGTAAGAACACAAGAAGACACGATAAAAGTAAAATTATTTATCTTAATGTTAAATCTAAATGATAAGGTTAAAATAGAAACCTAAACTTGTCTAAATTCTATTGGATGAGAGTATTTCGACCCATACTCACCTTAGCTTCGAAATAAATCAATTTGGAGCTATTTAAAACCAAAATTTACTTTATAATAAAATAATATATTTAGTTTTCCCAAAGGAGCCCCTCTCCTCCCTTATAAAAGGGCACCTCCTCCCCCTCTTCCTCACACCACTTTGAGCCTTCATGATCGGCCAAACCTTGCCACTTTATCCTCTCCACTTCCCTAGAGACATCCTAGAGGTCCTTGTATTCTTCAAAGACCAATTTTAGTGCCCTAAAAGGAGGTCTCAAAGAAGCACTTCAAAGAAGTGGTAATGTCCGTTACTGATTCTTTCATCTTTATTTCTTCTTCCAATTCTTCTTCTTTAGTTGTTTCATTATGAAGTAATAACATCAGTATCACTCATATACTGATATGTTATTATAAGTATGAAACAAACCTATTTCATCATCTATCCATCCTACGGAAAATGAAATCACCGCGCGTGCATACGTACGGAATACCGTCTCCACGCCGTGGCGTAATCTATTTTCCACCACCACCTTACTTGAATGGGTATAATTGTGTAAATAATGACTATTTATGATTATTATAATGTTATATTGATTCTGAAATAGTATACATACACTCCAATACAATTCCATGATCATGGGAACTTTATCATCGCTCGTGCGTACGTACGGAATACCGTCTCCACGATGTGATGTGACTCGTTCTACATGATCTTCATTGCATAATGATTATATAAATATATTGAATCAATTAATATGATATATATTACACTAAAAAAATTCTGGAAATGAGGTATCTATAACCTAAAGAGATGAATAAGAATTTATTCGACAAAACACGCATAAGAACAAAAATTAATAAACACCCGAATAACAAGTTGTAATGAAATATTACTAATAAGAAGCTAAGAATATGACCATATGTGATATCATAACAATGATTATGATTCTAGAATAAGTCAATAACATTATTTAAATCATTATACAGGAGGTTCAGACATGTACAAAGCATATCAGACCTAAGGTAAGGGAAATATCACAATCTCATTTTTATCTGAGATTGTTTATACTTCGTTATTTACTAGGGTGTATTTTATCATCCACACCCATGTTCCCTCAATATGTAATATTATTTCCATCCACCTACAATTGTTTAAATCCAATTTTACCCTTCGGTGAGTTTTTAGTAAAGGATATGAAAGGAATCTTTTGTTGTTTTTCTTACGAGGTGCTTTTTGACTTTTCCGACAAAAGTACGAAGAATGTTTTTTTAACTTATACGACATGAATGGATTTTTAAAACATTATTTCCAAGAAAATTCCTTTATAGGTTTTCAAGTTTATTTTTAGTCAACTTCTTTTAGTTTAGAATTGTAAGACATGTTAAGAAAGGAAAATTGTTTTTGAAGCAGAAATGATATTTTCCTCATGAATGGAGTTCAAGTGTTTTATCAAAATTATTTTCCATCTAAGATAATAAAGGGTTCTGTTTCTATCCCTATTATTACATTGATTTGATTATGTTGTGATGGAATTATATTTATGAATTCCTTTATCTTATATTAATTGTTTTATGATTTCATGATGTTTAAGATTCCCATTTTTATTACATGGGTTATGCAATGATGTATGGTTTATGATTTTGTGGCCCACATAATAATGGTATCATTATGAGATGGGTGGGACCTATATCTCCCTCCAATGCATTAGGTAAAGATTTTATATCTCATGAGATAGACATGGCTGGAACGGTAGGTTAAACCGGTTCAGTGAAACGGGACTGAAACGAGGAGTGAACTCGGTTCAGAAATGGACTTTGTCCACTAAGATAGTCTTGGCAATAAGTCTTGACTAAGAAGAAATGATTCTATATGATTATGTGTGTACACCACAAAGTTTCACATTTTAAGTTATGATTATTGGGATTACATTTCACTACTATGATTTATCCCATGTTAGGAAATTATGATCTCCTTTGTAGTTTAAGATTTCCAAAAGTTATGTTCTTATGTATATGATGTGATTGATATTTATTTTGTTTACCCTTACTGAGCATTTGAGCTCACCCTTTTGTATGTTTTATTTCCCCAGGCCAGGAAGAAGGTTATTAAGTAGGATATTCCAAAAAGGGACTCTAGATATGATGAAATGAATGGGAGGAAAAGTAGATGCTTTATGAACCAGTTGTTTATATTTCCCAGTTTCTAAAGACTCTATACATATACGGTCCTTTCATGGTTTTGTTATAAGTTGTAATAAGTGTGGTTCAATTTTGAAGTATTAACAATGTATGTAATGTATGGGTCGTTATAGTTGGTATCAGAGGAAAGGTATAGTCAACCTTTGGAAACTAGGATGTGAAAGCCTTAGTAAGAACCCTAAGGATAAGTCTAAGCATAGAACACAATCTTAGTGTTTTAGAAATGCACATGAACAACCTCTAATAAGACCTTAAGTGTGGAATTTTATTCTTGTTTATGTGGTTTTCCTATTATAATTAGTGTTGCTCACACTATTATTCTTGGTTTTAGTCAATGACTGGATCCCAAAATACCCGTGTTAATGCGGAATGCGACAGGCAATGCAATGATTGTTCCCCTGAGCAACCAAATGTTATGGGAGCTGGAATGAAAAATCTTGTATCCATGCTCACACAACTTTCTCAAGATATGAATCATGCAGGACTTCCAAACGAGCAAAGGAAGGAGCAACATTATGTTGAATCCTTCATGAGGCAGCGTCCACCTTCATTCAATGGGTCTACTGATCCATTAGTTGCTGAACAATGGATTAGTACTACTGAAAATATATTTTCAGTTCTTCAATGTTATGAACATGATAAAGTCATCTTAGCAGTGTATCGTTTGGAAGGTGATGCTGATCAATGGTGGAATCTTATTAAGAATACGAGGCAAAGTGATGAAATTGAGTCCATGGAATGGGACGAGTTCAAGAACTTATTTTTCAATAAGTACATCCCTCGTATTATCCGAACAAAGATAGAGAAGGAGTTTATTGAACTAAAGAAAAAGGGTGATGAATCTGTAGGTACCTATGAAGAAAATTTTACAAGACTTGCAAGGTATGCTTCTAGTATTATTATCCAACCTGAGAGTAAGATCGATCGATTCTTTAGTGGCTTAAAACCAAGTCTTCGAATGGCGTTAGCCATAAGGGACTTCAATAGCTACAAAGAAATCATTCGATGTGATCTCAAAGTTGAGATGGAGATTGGAGTAACCCATCAATCATATGGGTTTGATAAGAAGAGGAAAATGGAATTCAAAGGAAAATCTAAAGAACACACTGAAAAGAAGATGAGTTTTCCCTTATGCTCAAAGTGTTGAAATAAACATGGAGGGAGTTGTCTTAAAGAGACAAGTAAATGTTTCAAATGTGGAAAGGAAGGTCATCGGGAATTTGAATGCTGCAATGATGGGAAGAAGACGTCTAATGATGCAAACAAAGGAAGGGATACACAGAATGAACCTACTACACATCAATGTTTCAAGTGCAAGGAGATGGGGAATTATGCCAATCAATGCCCAAATCCAAGGGTTGATGATGATGGTCGACGTCAACAAACTATTAAGGCTAAAGACAAAGGAAAGTCACATGCAATTTCTATCTGTGATATGGAGTATGATAACGATGTGGTGAAAGGTACACTTACCATCCACTCTAAAGTAGCAAATGTTTTATTTGATTCTGGATCCACCCACACTTTTATTTCTGAAGAATTTTCTAAGGATATCACCGTATTACCTCAACAATTAGATGTTGAGTTAGTTGTGACAACCCCTAATGGCACAACAGTCACATCAAAAGTTTATAATTCTTCTCCGATCAAAGTTTGTGGGAAAGTGCTTCCTGAAAATCTTGTGATCCTTCCTATAGTGGAATTTTATGTGATTCTTGGCATGGATTGGCTTTCTTTATATGGAGCTCATATCAATTCCCAAAGAAGGGAAGTCACATTTCATATTCCAGATCTATCTGTGATCGTCTATCAATGCAAGGATGAACATAACCTTCCAGTGGAAATTTCTTCCATCTTATGGGTCTTGATTCCACTAAATGAAAGTTATTTATCTCAAATGGTTGGTGATAAACTCAAGATTAAGAATATTCCCATTCTACGGGAGTTTGATGATGTCTTTCCGAAGGAATTACCAGGTCTTCCACCAAATCGTGAAGTTGAGTTTTCAATAGAACTCGTACCGGGTGCTTTGCCTATTTCAAAGACACCTTATAGAATGGACCCAATTGAGTTGCAGGAATTGAAGAAGCAACTCCAAGAGAATCTTGATAAGGGGTTAATACTCCATAGTGCGTCACCTTAGGGAGAACCTGTTCTGTTTGTTAAAAAGAAAGATGGATCAATGAGACTCTACATTGATTATCGATAACTTAACAAGATCACTATCAAGAACAAATATCCTCTCCCACACATTGATGACCTATTTGACCAACTACGTGGAGCTCAATACATTTCCAAGATTGATCTTCATTCAAGGTATCATCAATTAAGGGTCAAAAGGGAGGATATAGCAAATACGGCTTTCCGTACAAGGTATGGACACTATTAATTTATAGTGATGCCATTTGGTCTTACTGATGCCCCTGCTATCTTCATGGATCTGATGAATAGAGTCTTTAGAGACTATCTTGATCAGTTTGTGGTAGTCTTTATAGAAGATATTCTTGTCTATTCAAAGAGCAAGGAAGAACATGAAGATCACTTGAGAATTATATTGAATACCCTGAGAAAGGAGAAGCTTTATTCCAAATTTACCAAGTGTGAATTTTGGCTTCAAAGATTTTCATTTTTGGGTCACATAATCTCAAAAGTGGGGATATCTGTGGATCCAGCAAAAACTGAGGTTATCGAAGATGGTCGAGACCAACAACAGTGACTGATATCCGAAATTTTCTTGGTTTGGCTGGATATTATCGACGTTTTGTGAAAGATTTTTCATGATTATCTAATCCACTCAAAAAGAAGACTCGGAAAGAAGATAAGTTTGTTTGGACAGAGGAATGTGGAGAGAATTTCAAGGAGTTGAAAAGAAGGTTATCCAGTGTACCTGTGCTCACACAGCCTTGTAGTGGAGAAAGGTTTGTGATCTATAGTGATGCATCCAAGAAGGGATTTTGGTGTGTTCTTATGCAAAATGATATGGTGATAGCTTATGACTCACGACAGTTGAAAATACATGAGCAAAATTACCCAACTCATGATTTGGAGTTAGCTACGGTAATCATTGCATTAAAGATTTGGAGGCATTATCTTTATGGAGAAAGGTGCGACATTTATACTGATCATAAAAGTTTAAAGTATATTTTCACACAAAAGGAGCTGAATATGCACCAAAGAAGATGGTTGGAGCTGATTAAGGATTACGACTGCTCAATCCATTACCACCCTGGGAAAGAAAACAAGGTGGCAGATGCATTAAGTCGACAATACCATGCTAGTTTATCCATGATGACAATCACAAAAGATCCCATATTTATGGATTTACAAAGGATGGATCTTGGAATTATAATGAAAGGGAAAAAATCGTTTCTTTCTCAAATGAATGTTCAACCATCTATACATTTGAAGATTAAAGAGGCACAGAAAGAAGATGTCGAGTTACAAAAGAAGGTGAGGAATGTTCCTAAATTCAACCTTGATTGTCATGGGATAATAAAGTTCAGGAATCGGGTTTGTGTTCCTCCCATCCCCGAATTAATGAAGGAGCTGCTGGATGAGGCTCATAGTTCTTCATTCTCCATTCATCCTAGAAGCACGAAGATGTATAGGGACCTGAAAGATTACTTCTGGTGGGATGACATGAAAAGAGATGTTGCTAAATATGTCTCTCGATGCTTGGTTTGTCAGCAAGTTAAAGCTGAGAGACAGAAGTCTAAGGGGATGTTACAACAATTACCCATACCTGAATGGAAATGGGAAATCATCACTATGGACCTTGTCACAGGACTTCCTAAAACATCCAAAGTCAATAATGCTATCTGGGTCATAGTTGATCGTCTTACAAAGTCTACACACTTCATCGCTATTAGAGAGGATTTCTCTCTAGATCAACTTTCCAGGATATATGTGAAGGAAGTGGTAAGATTGTATGGAGTACCATTTTCTATTATATCTGATCGGGATCCGAGGTTTACCTCAATGTTCTGGAAAAGTCTTCAGCATACTCTGGATACAGAGTTGAGTTTCATCACTGCTTATCATCCTCAGACAGATGGTCAGTCTGAGAGGAAGATTCAAACTCTAGAAGATATGTTGAGAGCTTGCTCTATTGATTTCAAAGGTGGTTGGGATCAACACCTACCTTTGGTGGAATTTTCTTATAATAATAGCTTTCACTCCAGTATTCAGATGGCTTCTTATGAAGCTCTCTATGGAATGAAATGCAGGACTCCAACTTGCTGGGATGAAGTAGGGGAAAGTAAGCTATTTGGACCTGATATTGTTGATGAGATGGTAAAAATGGTCTGATCTATTCAACAACACTTAAGAGCAGCTCAGAGTCGATAGAAAAGTTATGCCGACAACCGAAGAAAAGACCTAGAGTTTGAAGTGGGTGATAAAGTGTTCTTACGAATATCTCCCTGGAAGGGGGTAATGAGATTTGGAAAGAAGGGGAAGTTGAGCCCTAGATATATCGGTCCTTTCGAAATACTAGATCGTGTTGGGAAGGTAGCTTACCGATTGGCGCTTCCACCGAATCTCTCTCAAGTACACGATGTGTTCCATGTATCTCTCTTGAGAAAGTACATACCTGATCCTTCACATGTACTCAGCTCAGAAGTTGTACCGCTGGAGAAAGATCTTTCTTACGAAGAACAACCGATAGAGATTCTGGATCGTAGCGAAAAAGTCTTACGAAACAAGACCACTCGATTGGTGAAAGTTTTATGGAAGAACCACCAATTAGAAGAAGCTACATGGGAGCTTGAGGATATGATGAGGGAGAGGTATCCTCATCTGTTTGTTACAAAGTGACGAATTTCGAGGGCAAAATTCATTTTAAGGGGGGTAGAATGTAACACCCGAGACTTTTATGAGAAATATTTTTCTTTTTATAAATCATAAAAGGAATATTTCACTACACACAACACTAGCTTGTCTTGCTTTACACGCAATCACGACCTTCCTCGATAGCTTGCGTCGTACGCAATACCGAGTTTCAATAAACAATGATATGCTATTAAAATATTATTAAAACTACCCATTATGAATAGTAATAACCACTTTTTGAAATTTTATAAATTTTATTTTTCAAAATGGACTTCATTTCTGGATTCGGAATATCGAAATTAGCCTAGGGTGAAATTTTGGTATTTTTCTGAAAACTTTCAATTTTTGATGAATAGTGAAACCACTAAGTGGTAGTTAAAAAACTGAATTTTTCATAAAACTTAATTTTACCGCTTCTGTGAGGGGAATTTCAAAAATCCGAGAGACACAGTTGATGTCAGGAAGTAAAATGTGGTTCAATGAGATGAAAATAATTTTTGGTGAATAGTAACTTTTTACTTTTAGTTACCACGGTTAAAAGTAAATAGGGTAATTAAGGGTAAAAATGATATTATTATTACCCTAACACATGTCCTAATTCTATTGGATAAGTTTAATTCGACCAAAAACAACCTTAGGAATAAAATATGACCATTTAGGCCCACTTGGATTAGATTAGGACATTTATTATTAATTTATTTAAAGAAGGGTTAAAATAGTTAAAATCAAAGTTTAATAAGAAAATAATTTTTAATATAGGGTTATACATAAGATAAATTCCACTATAAATATTCATTAGAAAGCTAAAAATATTTCCTACATAATCATATTTTATTTATAATTTTTAGACTTTAAATAAGTTAATTTATTTATGACACAAAGATGATGCAGTAATTATCTTATTAATGAAATATTGACATAATTGATGTTACAAATACCCAAATAAATGTAATTTGAGACTTTTTATGAATTAAAATAATTTTATAGTTTAATATGACATGTTATTATTGATTTAATTAACTTATTTCGAACTAATAATTTAGTTATGAGTTTCAAAAAAATCCATTACTAAATAGTGTCAAAATTGACATAAAATAGTTTTTAAAACAAATATTATATTATTAATTGTTATATTATTCTTAAAAATCTATGGTTCGGAAAAATGACTTATATAAGGTTATATATATTAATAATAAACAACTTGGGGTGCGTTTGGCTACTTATGGTAAGTTTATTAACCTTATAGTGTAAGAACACAAGAAGACACGGTAAAAGTAAAATTATTTAACTTAATGTTAAATCTAAATGATAAGGTTAAAATAGGAACCAAAACTTGTCTAAATTATATTGGATGAGATTATTTAGACCCATCCCCACCTTAGCTTCGAAATAAATCAATTTTGAGCTATTTGAAACCGAAATTTACTTTATAATAAAATAATATTTTTAGTTTTTCCAAAGGAGCCCCTCTCCTCCCTTATAAAAGGGTACCTCCTCCCCCTCTTCCTCACACCACTTTGAGCCTTCACGCTCGGCCAAACCCTACCACTTTCTCCTCTACACTTCCCTAGAGACATCCTAGAGGTCCTGGTTTTCTTGAAAGATAAATTTCAGTGCCCTAAAAGGAGGTCTCAAAGAAGCACTTCAAAGAAGAGGTAATGTCCGTTACCGATTCTTTCATCTTTATTTCTTCTTCCACTTCTTATTATTTAGTTTTCTCATTATGAAGTAATAAAATCAGTATCAATAATATACTGACATGTTATTATAAGTATGAAACAACCCTATTTCAACATCTATCCATCCTATGGAAAATGAAATCACCGCGCGTGCGTACGTACAGAATACCGTCTCCATGCCATGATGTAATCTATTTTCCACAACCACCTTACTTTAATGGGTATAATGGTGTAAATAATGACTATATATGATTATTTTAAAGTTATATTGATTCTGAAATAGTATAAATACACTCCAATAAAATTCCATGATCATGGGAATGATATCATCGCTCGTGCGTACGTACGGAATACCGTCTCCACGATGTGATGCGACTCGTTCTACATGATCTTCATTGAATAATGATTATATAAATTAATTGAATGAATGAATATGATATATATTACACTAATAACATTCTGGAAATGAGGTATCTATAACCTAAAGAGAAGAATAAGAATTTATTCGACAAAACACGCATAAGAACAAAAAGTAATAAACACCCGAATAACAAGTTGTAATGAAATATTACTAATAAGAAGCTAAGAATATGACCATATGTGATATAATAACAATGAGTATGATTATGTAATAAGTCAATAACATTATTTAAATCATTATACAGGAGGTTCGGACACGTACAAAGCATATCAGACCTAAGGTAAGGGTAATATCACAATCTCATTTTTATCCGAGATTGTTTATACTTCGGTATTTACTGGGGTGTATTTTATCATCCACATCCATGTTTCCTCAATATGTAATATTATTTCCATCCACATAAAATTTTTTAAATCCAATTTTACCCTTCGGTGAGTTTTTAGTAAAGGATATGAAAGGAATCTTTTGTCGTTTTTCGTACGAGGTACTTTTTGACTTTTCCGAGAAAAGTACGAATAATGTTTTTTTAACTTATACATCATGAATGGATTTTTAAAACATTATTTCCAAGAAGCTTCCTTTACAAGTTTTAAATTATATTTTTAATCAACTTATTTTAGTTTAGAATTTTACGACATGTTAAGAAAGGAAAATTGTTTTTGAAGCAGAAAGGATATTTTCCTCAAGAATGGAGTTGAAGTGTTTTATCAAAATTATTTTCTATCTAAGATAATAAAGGGTTCTGTTTCTATCCCTATTATTACATTGATTTGATTATGTTGTGATGGAATTATATTTATGAATTCCTTTATCTTATATGAATTGTTTTATGATGTCATGATGTTTAAGATTCCCATTTTTATTACATGGGTTATGCAATGATGTATGGTTTATGATTTTGTGGCACACATAAGAATGGTATCATTATGAGATGGGTGGGACCTATATCTCCCTCAAATGCATTGGGTAAAGATTTTATATCTCATGAGATAGACATGGCTGGAATGGTAGGTTAAACCGGTTCATTGAAACAGGACTGAAACGAGGAGTGAACTCGGTTCAGAAATGGACTTTGTCCACTAAAATAATCTTGGTAATGAGTCTTGACTAACAAGAAATGATTCTCTATGATTATGTGTGTATGCCACAAAGTTTCACGTTTTATGTTATGATTATTGGGATTACATTTCACTAGTATGATTTATCCCATGTATTGAAATTATGATCACTTTTGCAGGTTAAGATTTCCAAAAGTAATGTTCTTATGTATATGATGTGATTGATATTTCTTTTGTTTACCCTTACTGAGCATTTGAGCTCACCCTTTTGTATGTTTTATTTTCCCAGGTCAGGAAGAAGGTTATTAAGTAGGATATGCTAAAAAGGGACTCTAGATATGATGAAATTAATGGGAGGCAAAGTAGATGCTTTATGAACAAGTTGTTTATGTTTCCCAGTTTCTAAAGACTCTATACCTATATGGTCCTTTCATGGTTTTTTTATATGTTGTAATAAGTGTGCTTCAATTTTGAAGTATTAATAATGTATGTAAAGTATGGGTCGTTATACCACCGGTATTAGCGACGGGCCACATCACAAATACCTTCGCCCGCATTAATTACGGGCAGTGGTTAAAAGGGTTTTTGCGATGGGGCCGTCACAAATAGCTGCCTGCCGACAAACCATTAGCGACGGGTGGATATTCCCGTCACAAAATCCTACTTACCACCGCCGGTATGGGCGACGGGACCCGTCGCAAATAACACCTGCTGAATATTTTTTTTGTGATGAGACAATTTACCCATCGCAAAAAGTATTTACCACCGCTGGGTAGTTGCGACGGGTAGAAGGCGACCTTCGCAAATAGGCTTCCCACTTTTGGCACGCAAACCTTGCCATATCTATTGCGACGGGTCCTATATTTCCGTCGCAAATAACTGACCATTTGCGACGGGAATATATTCCCATCGCAAATACGCTTTTCATCGGAGTTTTTACAACGGGAATTAATCCCCTCGAAAATACCCCATTGCAATAATCGGTTTTTCCCGTAGTGTCAGATGTAAAACATGGTAAGGAATGTTCTAAGTTGGATAGATTATGCTACATTATCAATGATGTGGATAGAAAGAGACCTAATGAATATGTATTGGTAATTATTGGACTTAATTATTATAAGGGAAGGGGTAAAATCATATCTTTACAAAATTATTACTCAACATTCCATCTATAAGAAAATCAAGGAGGTGAGAAAGAGGATTTATAGATGGAGAAGAAGTTATGGATTATTCAAGTGTTAGACCATGACAATGATAGAAATATATTATTCCGTAAATAAATGTGTGTCCCTTAAATACAATAATGAACAAAGGATTATTTGAATGATATATTTAGATAAATATCCTTTATGTATCCTTGAATTAAAAAACATGTCTTTATATCTAAATAATTATTTTTTGATAGACATCCTGAAGAGGGATACTTTAGAGTATATATCTTAATTCTAGATTTACAAGTTATGTATGAACAATATAAGTATAAGGGGATAAATCAACCATTAAAACATACCTATATGAGAAGGGGAGGTCGTCACTATGGATTTTTTATATTCCCTCGTAAGACCTGCAAATGGCATACTACCATTTCTGTTATAGTTGATTAGATCACAATGTTGGAATATTCCATTGTTATTTGGAAATATTTTTACTAGTGAAATACAAAATATATACATAAAATAAGTAGTAATGTTCTAAGGTGACCCATTATCAATTTTATTTTATTGATATTCAAGGATTACAATGATGTTCTAGAGAAATAGTTAATAAAAATTGGAAACAGATTCAAGATTTTGTAGAACTTATCATTCCATAATGATATTCAGTAAAAAATGACTATTAAAACCTTGTAAGATTTTATGAGATCATACTCTATGGATCTTAAAGGAGGTTGGGATCAAAAACCCTACCCTTGTATAGATCACATATAACAACAGTTTCCATTCTAGAATTAAAATAACAACACATGAGGCTCATTATGTGAAGTGGTTCATAGCTCAAAAATACTGGGATGGTGTTAGAGAACATAAGAATTTGGGATTATATACTGCTCAAGAAATTTTAGAGAAGGTTAAAACTACTCCATGACTCATTAAAACCGTAAAAAGATAAATAAATAGATAAACTATTAATTTTTTATGAAATTTGAATATTGAGTTCAATGATAAGGTATTCCATTGAATATCACCTTGAAAGAGGGTTATGAGATTTGGGATGAAAGGTAAAATATTTTCCCCAAATAAATAGGCTACATTGAGCACTTTTATTTTGTGGGGATGGAATATTATAACTTTTAACATCCTCCATACCTCTCAAAAGTTAAAAATGCGTTCATTTTGTCACTTTTTATGAAGTATAAACCTGATCCATCCCATATACTAAACAAATATATAATATAAATAGAACATGATATCTTTTATAAGGAAGTATTCTGAAATAATACCACTCACCTGGAAAATTATCTAATGGTGACATATGATTGAGAAAACAAAATGGGAACCTAAATATGTAATGCGATAATTATACCCTCATTTGTTTATTATAGTAATGAATTTTTATTTCTAGGAAAATAATTTTACAGGGGGGTAGAATGTTACACCACATAATTTTAATATGTCATTCCATTTAAACTTGTTTAAGTTCTAGATATATCATGATACATGAAATTAAAAACTAAAATAGAAAATTTATTATTTCATTATAATAGAATATTATATTACCAAATGATATAGATTACAAGGAAAATAAATGAAACCGAATTATTCATATTACTAAAGGAATAAAACACAAGAATATAAAAATACTATAAGGTTAAAATTATAATAGTTATAATCTTCCATGAAGATAATACAACAAATAATAACTATATAAGGAGTAAAAAACATTATAAATATAAAAAAATCATGATAATGAATCTAGATAATAGAATGAATGATTTAGGATATTCCTATAAGACTATATATAGTAAATTAATTCGATTGTTATTTATATAACCATTTCATATTTGGTAATTAGATATAACTATATAAAACAAGTTCAATGAATTTGTGTAAATAAAAAATAAAAAATAATATAATTCAAATCTAATAAATAATTATCCAATTAAAAAAAATTAACATTTAATTAAAATGCTTTATTATAAAATTATGTGTTTTTATTTATTATTTATTGTAACCATTTTCAATATTTTTAAATAGTTATTTTATGACTATATATTGTTTAAATAAATATTATAATACAAATGGATTGATAAAATTGAATACTTAAATGATGAATAATTAATGACACATGATTGAAATTATTTAATGTTAAAAGGGATATTTATCAATGATTTTTTATTACAAAGTGAATGCAATTTTATATAAACAAATTAAATTTATGGTTTTTAAAATATTATTTTAAAAACGGTAATGTTTAAATGTAGACAAAATATATTAACAGATATTTAAATAGTAATCAAAATGAAATAAGGTTAAAAACAGGTAATGTTATAAAAGGATGTTTTCTATAAAAAAATTCTATATATTTTATGCACAAATTTAAAAGTTAAATTTA
>CAUJRU010003599.1:0-39205 GCA_963277665.1 Viscum album
ATTTGGGTGAGAGTAGAAGGTGTGTGTCTAAGATAACTTACATGGATCCCCAGAAACAGTGCCCTAATTTGGACTCAACCAAATTTTCCCACGTTTTTAGGGTTAAGCAGTCAAATGTAGAGTATCTTGGGTTGTTGATTCCTCATAGACCTAGGAGTAAACCTACAGGAACACACATTATATGGACTGATTTTGGATATTAAGTGGACAACTTTGGATTGATTTTAGATATGTTTAAGTGAACATAGCAAGAATTAAGTGAATTCAAATTATGATAAGGGTTGATCTTAGGTTATTACAAGGGGTGGATTGGATGAAATTCCACTTTAGCGATTCAAATTTCTTATATTTGAGATGTGTTCATTCAAGGAGATCGAAAAACTTCATAACATACTAGATCATACCAACACACTCTAATACTAATCACCTATACACTTATAGGATCATATTTTTTTATCGCTCCAAGGAATATATTTTTACTGGCACTTGAAGTGTGTGGCCTTAAAATTCAACAACGAAAAAGACGTTTTAAAATGATAAAATAAAAATCTCAATTAAAAGAATTGATTAGAAATTAACTGAGTGATAAATAATAATCAATCCACAACCATGCTACTCCCATGGATAAAACCATAAAAGTAATATACCTCCATTTATTACATGTTCTCAATAGAAGCAGAATGTAGACTTATGAGGGTGCAATTTATGAAGTAAAAACAACAAAATAACAATCACTCCACCGTTGTGTGATAAATTTCACAAGGTATAGTGTGAATAAATTCACACCTTGAGGGAACGGTATCAATGTGATATGGAGAATAACAGAATAATTGGAAAGGAATACCTTCTATTAATAAACTAAGTTGAATTAAATAACTTACATTAGAAAGAAATCTGATTACAAACACAATGGTAGCATAACACTACAATGAAACCAAGCACAAAAAATCATAAAATCCTCCACCACCACTATCTTAAATAGGCATTTCAAGAGGATTTGGTTGAGGTCCCAATAGTATAAAGGATCCCACTTGAGTATGGTAGGCCAAGGGTGGTGGAAAGTAAGAGAGATGATACTTTTCCACCCTTGACCCGAAGTTTCATCCATCTTGCATCCACCAAATATATGTGCCAATATGACCTTCTAGATGGACGAATTAGAGTGGTCCATATAAGAGAAAAATGAAGCTTCGGATATCTACTAAATCTCTATAAAATTGGTTCCCAAAATAATTTGTGGATTCCTATATATGATTAAATTATTGGACTGATGTTCTGGGCTGCAGGATCTAGCCGATAATTTCATCTTCAACTTGAGTTGCATAAAACTCCCTTCAACATTTTGAATTAGCTCTTATTGCTATGGGATTAAATGTTCCCCACTATTTCATATAGCTTACATTAATTTTTCAGAATTATTGATCATGTATCGTGACTTATATAGTTTCTTTATTGGGATGTTAAACAGTTTACTTTTCCCATAAAGTTGTTACTCCAAGGCCAACATTAGTGGTCTCATAATGTGAATCATCAAGTTTACCAAAATAATGAATTATTCCCTATTGAATGGGGGACCTGAAAATAATATATGAAAATAAAATAAAGGCTATTTTTTATTTTAGGAGGTTTTCAAAAAATATCCATGTAATAGTGGATTTTAAGAGGGAATTATAATCAGAATGTGAATTATTGTTCAAAGTGTAAAATACTTTAAAATGGTTTATATGAATAATAAATTACAAGAATATTATATATATTAACAATTAATATTATCCTCATTCCGGGGATAATCAAGAATCATGGGTTCTATGAGTCATAGAACAATCCACTTTTGAAGAATTATTGCTTGATTATTATTATGTTATAGGTAATTTCAAGAGTATAAGTGTAACATAACTCCAATGATATTTTTTTGAAAAATTATTCAATATTAAAATAAAAAAATTCAACTTAAGTGAGGATGCCTTGAGAGATTTATATTTTCTTATATTTTTTATTGATAATTCATAAAAAAATGTTTTTTTAGTTTATAACTTGTATGATAAATTATATTCTCAATATATTATTTTCTTTTATAATTAAATGTAACATCCATAAAAAATGACTTTTTAGGGGATAAATATTTTTTTGGAATTTAATATCATTTTCAAAATTTAATTTTTGAGTTAATGATGTGTATGTGATGTTGAATATGTTGAATCCAAGAAAATCATTGATGATTAAAAGAGATTTTCA
Organism: Viscum album; assembly: GCA_963277665.1. Taxonomy (NCBI): domain Eukaryota; kingdom Viridiplantae; phylum Streptophyta; class Magnoliopsida; order Santalales; family Viscaceae; genus Viscum; species Viscum album. Next base: position 2,236 of record CAUJRU010003599.1, read on the forward strand.
AGTTGGAGTAATGTTATAGGAGATGATAGTGGTATATTTCTCCATAATATTGTGTGTGAATTAGAGATTTATGACTATCATAAAAGTTGATAAAGGATATTTTTATTGGAAAAAATATTAGTTTTTCTCAAGGACGTGATCTTGTAAGATAATGAAAATCCATTATTGATGTTTGTTGATAACATGTGGTTTGGTCAAAAAAATTATTTGATTTTAATTGAAATTATATCCTTATTTAATGTTAAATCCTAGGTAAGATCATGTTTTCCTAATTTTTAGCATTGTATACTGAATAAGATAAAATTGGATTAGTTTTTGAATTATTTATGTTGAAAATATAAATTGAATTAAATTGTGAAAATAATAATATATTTTGTTGATATTAATAAAAAAATTAATTTAAATGGAATATTTTCAATGTTGGTATTTAAATTCAAAAAATGAAATAATTGTATATCCTAAATGTTATGAAGTGAATTTTTGGAATCATATTTTTTATTTTATTTTAAGGTTTTGGTATTTTTATGTTGAATGTTTTTCTATATATAATTTGTTTTTTATTGATTATCATAGGTATAATAATAAAATATAGATATTTATTTGGGATATGATAACTTTTCCTAAGATGAAAATTTTTTTATAGCCTAATTCATCGAAAGCCTACTGGATTGAAGACACATGATGGGTACTATATGCATTATAGAGCTAGTGTTTATTTTAATCAGTCTAGAATTGTTTTTTTTTTCTATTTGGATGATTTGAATGAAAACACACTTATTGATTCCCGCATTAGATTATGACAAACTCCAGCAAGATATTCAATGAGAAGATTTTCACATATTGAATTAGAATTCAAGATTGGGTTTGTGATGAAAGGTTGAATCACAAGATTTGGAGGCCCCAGAATCATAAAACTGAACCCAAGGTAGAACTAAAGTTGCTAGGAGACGTTATTAGATACAATAAAGAAAGAGGTGGTGGTAAAAAAATTTACAAATTGGTTACCCGAGTTGGAAATAGGGACCATTGAAATAATATTCACTCTAGTAACCTAGATCTAATGGTAGTTTATTATAATGGTACAAAATACATAAATCCCAATACATAGGATCTAAAATTTCAATAGTCTTATGATACTAGATACATAATTTATCAGTACATTACATCCAATTATAAAGTAAAACACAAGAATAAATTAAATATTTTTATTACTCTATGTTTATCCTTAGATTATACATAGCATTCCTCATGGTTTCCTGAGGAAATAGGGAAACCAATTAAAGGTTGAGCTCACATATTCAGCAAGTATAGCGTATATTGGATGCTATGATTAGATAAATAATATGGAAAGTATTAATAGTCAAATTATTTCTTATAAATAATATTATAAGCATAAAATATCCATGGATAGGATAAAAAATAAATTGAAATAGTCACATAGATATCTTACTAAAAGATCTCAAAATGGTCCAATTAATAATGTATGACATTATAATCATACCATTGAGGTCATATTCCAATACATAATACATGAATGGGTGGGAATACACTAAATAATCTATATACATATATATTTCAAGAGACTCATAAGTGCACTAAGGATATATTCTAGGATCCACCCCTTACATAATCTTATCTCTTCAATTCTAATATAAATTTATAATTTTAGATAGAATAATCATAAAAATGTAGACAAATGAAGAATACTCAAGTTAGTAATACCATGAGACCTACCATTGCATTGGGGGAAATTTCAAGCTCCACCCATCACTTAATAAGTATAATGCATTCATTGGATGAAACAAATAGATAAAAACTACAATAAATAATCTTCCCTAAGAAACATCTAATATAAATAATGCTAGATAATCAATAATTTTCTATTTTAAATTAATTATTATGCAAATTTCCAGGTGAATAGATTTCCCTTCATCTGTAGAGTATATGAATATCTTGGTGAACACTATTTAAAAATAATAATATTGTTTAAGTTATAATCTATAAAAATGAATGGTAATAAATTTTCATTCTCTTCATAGTTTATGATAATTCATGATAGCAGTAGTGATGGATAAATCCTCTCATGGAGGTATCACTTCGATAACATAACAAATACATGGGAATTTTCATAATAAATCAATTGATGGTTTTGGTATAGTAATTTAATATGAAAATGTTATAATGAAATATAATATATATTCTGGAACATTTAATAAGAGTAATTTCAATGGAAAGTGAGATGAATAAAAATCAAATTAAAAGATGATAATAAATTGTATAGTATTTATGAAAAAAATCATAGTTTTTACATAATATTACAATTATTGCAAATAATGAGTAGAAGTTTATAAAATTATTTTCATTAAATGACCTAAATATAATAAAAATATGTTTTAATTGTGTTTTGAACATATAATATAATTAATTTATTTGAAAATAAACCTTGATAATAATGGTAGGAAATTATATGAAAGTTTAAGAGAAATCACTTAAGTATTTGGTTTTCAAATATCCTTGAAATAATGGTAATTGAACTGTAATGAAAAGAAAAAAAAGAATTTTTAATGAAATTAAATGTTTTCTTATAAAAAAAATTTATCTGTATATAATGTAAATAACATGGAAATGAAAGAGATCGATAAATTCAAGAGATGGAGAGAGTAATGGATAAAATATCCAAAAGGAATAAAAAGAATGAGAGGGTCCCCTTATGAAAAACGTATAGAATGAAATATAAACCATTGAGGAATTTAAAGTGAAAACTAATGTATAGAAAGGAAAATCAGTAATATATATTTTAAATAATTTATAAATAATAAATATAACATAAGATAGATCATGTAGAATTAATATATGGAAAGAATTGATTTTTGAATTAAAAATATTATACCTTGATTCATGACTTTCTTCGCATGTCCTCCAACATCATGAATAATAAAATTATATTTATTATTTAATTTATTCAGAACCTTACTAATTTTTATTTCATTATAATTATTCTATTTAATTCAATTATTATCATGTATTATTCATTTATAAGTTACATTTTTCTTACATGGTTCATCTTATGGCTGCTCGGTATATAATTTCAAAACTGCATCAATGTAATAGTAGTGGTCATTGGTCACTATCCAATTTTTATATAATATCCATAAGTTTATTTTAAATTTTTTATATCATTACATCTTTTAGGTACCTCATTAGTTCCATATAAAGATACAATCAGATAATCTTCCACTTAAAGCTTGTTTTGGATGCTTAAACCCACTATGAAGAATTATATTTAATATTATTAATGTAATTAAAATTTCCATTCAAAAATAATAATATTTACTTAATTTGATTAATAATATTATATTTAGATATTATAATTTGTTTTCTAGTAATTTATCTTTGGAATAAGTGAAAATAAAACATCATCATTTACTTGTGTAGTATAAAACTACCACAGGTGAACAATGTTTTTAAGAGAATTTAAAATAATAGGAAAACTAAAAAATATTTGAATATCTTAAATAACATTAACGTAAAATTATAATATTTTTTAATGTTATTATAAGGGTGACTTAAATGATGAAAGGAAAAATTAGAATAATAGAACCTTAAATACATGGGTTTTTAAACGCTTACTTTAACATAGTGACAACTTATGAAAGCGGTTTGATGAGAAGTTATTGGTAATATATCCTTAAAAATAAATAAAAAGGGTGTTAATACTATGGGAATATAATATTTTTATAAAATTAATAGAATGTTTAAAATATTTTATGATAAAATAATCACAAATAAGATATGTAATGACATACTTGGGAACCCTTACCACACTCTTTGAATCACCTCTTTTTTTATTGATTCTGATTCCTTTGGAGGAGAGTATTTTGGTTGAACCAAATTCTCAAGAAAATGGATAGAAGGGCTTAGAGATGAATTTTGGAATGGGTTCTTCAAAGGAAGGTGTTTTTAATGTGGGTATAAATGGGTGGAGGAAGGGTGTCTACATAGTCAATTAGAGAGGTATCTTCAAATAAAAGATTGATTATTTTAATATTTAGGATCAACAGTATTCTTATGAATTTTATTACAATTTGATTAAAAAATATAGGTTTATTTAACTTTTAAGAAAACTCTAAACCAAATGGAATATTATAAATATTTTAATCAGTGTAATGAATCAAATATAGTTTTTTTAAAATATAAAATTATATTTTAAAATTAATTTATAGGTTTGGAACTTAAGTTTATTATTTTAAAATATATTAATTCACTAATTTAATTCATTTGAAGTCGTAAATATGAATCAAAAATTAATTATTCATATTAATATCATAATTTTTTCATAAAACTTAAGATATACACAAAAAAACAATATTTCCACTATTATCCTAAAAATCAATTTTTTAATAAAAATATCAAAAAATTACCCTAATCCAATTTCGACAACATAACTCCTAAAATGAATCTGATTTCAGGAAATTATATATAATAATAAAATTAACATTAGAAAATATATATAACCTATAAATAAATTATTTATTTTTAATTAAAAATATTTCTTTTGTTGTAAGTGATAACATTTCTATTTGTTGTTATTACTATAATATTATATGATTAATACTTATTTATTAATAAAATTAACACATAATATTTAAAAAATATATTTATATTTCCAATAAAATTAAAGTAATATAAAACTATTTTATAATTATTATATTGTAGGGATATACTTTGATGATTGCATCATTTATGAATCTTATAATTAATCATATCAACTATATTTTTAATATATATATATTAAAATTAATATAAAATCACAATTTTCATAAAAATAATATATTCTATGATAACATACATACTTCATTACTAATTGTTTTTGTTCATTTTATAAAAACATTCAGTCTTTTCGAAATTTACACACTCTATTATTCATAAAATTACCATGGTTAAACTATTATTTTTAATTTACCTTAATGAGTTCCTAGTTATATTATAATGATATATAATCAATATATCTATATCTAAAAATAAAATAGAATTTAATTCTTAACCACATATATAAGGCCAAAGTGTTTCATACATAGGTGCTGCTGCAAATCACTTTTTTTGGATTTTTTTAAAAGCCGATTTAAGGGGTATCCAGTTCCCGAACACCGCGAATTAAAACTTCAAAAACTAAACATCATCATCACCCTTCAACTCTATTCACGTGCCTGCCTCGAAGCGGACGCCCATCGCATCGGCGTCAGATCCATCCGCCTCCCATCATCACAGCGCTGGAAAGCCAATCTCGCCGTCGTCACACAGGGGTCAACGTCACGTCTTCGTCCCAGATCCAGTTCAGATCACCAGCGTTCCCATCCCGGAGCCCGTCGTCGCCGAAGTAACACCATCCTCCCCTCCTCTATCCTCAATGAGACCGCATCCCTCAACCACCAGCTCAAAAACTCGTCGGAAACACCATTTCACCAGAAAACAGCCACGTTCATAAACCAAAACCCATCCATTTTCATCCGTGAAACCAATAAAGGCTCGCAAAGCAGATTGGCAGAGGGTGAACATCACCAGCAAACCAGAAATCACTCAAAAGAGAAAATCAAAACGAACCAAAAAACCCTAAAACGAGAACCCCGCCGCCACCGACTAGATCGACCGCATCAGACGCAACAGATCCCCCCTCACTCACCTGAGAAAATTCGGAGCCCCCAAAACACTGACGCATGAGCGTAGACCTCAAACGCTAAGAAACACCCTAGAGGATAACAGCGAGCTGCATAGAACAAAGCCAAAGGCGCTCCGGAGAGTGTGTCGTCGACAGAGACCGGTCTTACACCTGCAGATCTGAACCCGAAACCACCGTCGTCCTTAGTGCATCTCCACAGCCAGCGAGGTACCACGAAACGCAATCCAGTAGCAGGAGACCTCCACCAGCCCACCGAGATCGAGAAGGAGCGTCGCGCCCTCCGCCGCGGAGGAGCCTGTGGTGGCGAGAGGGAAACCTAGAGAGAGAGCCCCTTACGGGCGCATAAAATTTTGTTCATATTCCCATACATAGGTATTATGTCTTTCTATATGAATAATAATATAATCCATGCAATCTGGGTAAAGGTTTAGAGTATCTGGAAATTAGATATATAAAATTATTATTTTATGAATAATATTCAATATCTACCATAGAGATCTTCCCAATTAGTACTCTTCATAGGAATACCTACAGAAAATGCACTTCATATCCTGAAGAATATAAACATAATAAAATGGTGAGCCCATAATCTCAATAAGGGTAAACAAGGGAGTTATGCAATAAAACATGAGCATAATTATATAGAAACATGAACATCACTTTTTAAAGTCATACCCTGTATAAAATATATCATATTCATGAGTTATGGAATAAATTGTGGTAGATTATAAGACATAAAATATAATGTAACATGATCCATGAGAAAACAACATTGGAATAGAACATAGAAATGTGGAAAAAACATAAGCATAGAAAATAATTTCCTTAATAGTCAAGGCACTTTGAAAATAAAATAATAGTGTAATTGGTTCACTCCCAAAACTATCATAGTAGTCAAGGATTAATCCCAAGATTATAATTGTGGACAAAGATCCTTACTGAACCACGTTCACTCCCTGTTCTAATTCAATCTATCTCATGAGATATAAATATATACCAAATTCATTGATGGGAGATATAGGTCCCACCCATCACATAATAAAAACCATAAATATTTTTTCACATGATTCATTCATCATATCACAACCCAAGAAAATAAATTAGTTTCATAATAATTTTATTACAACATAACACATTGAAAAGAAATGGGTTTCATAAATATCATACCATCATAAACATAAATCAACCATAGAATGAAGAAGGATATTACCCTTGAATCACTACCTCGGTAAATCATAAGTAATATAAAATAATTTTAGCTTATATGTAAAATGATTTTGAAATATAACTTGAAATAATTCATGAAGAAAATGTCCTTTCTATTTTTGAAATCATTAATTCTTTTTAAAATACACAAAATTATAAAAAAATTATTTCAAAATAACCTTGTGAAATTGAAAATTATTTCATGAAATATTATGGAGTCATTAAATAGGTAAAATACAATCATGATGTATAAGTAAAAAACATTCCTTCTATATATTTTTTTCAAAAAAGTCACAAAGATCCATGTTATGAAAAAAAATTATTCTTTTCAAATTGTTTAATAAAAACTAAAATATGGTTAAAAATGAAATTAAACATCCAAAAGAGAATATTAAAACCCTTTTTGAATTTTTTTAGAAAACTTGGACTTGGAATGTAAATATTCCCCAATGGAATCTTAAACAGAAAAAATCTCAAATAATGATGATATTCTAAAATAAACCCTTAAAAATATCATATCATTGAAGTGAAGATTAATAAAATGAATCAATATGTGTATTTTCTATAAATACACCTAAAAAGTGTAAATAAAACATAATATAATCAAAATTCATTTGACTCATAATTGTAAAATGACATAATCAATGATATATAAGCTTAACCTAATGAATAGAAATTGTGTTATGAATTCCATTACCACAAGTCTTTTATTTCTTTGTTCTCATTCAAACCTAATGTATAATAAATATGGATTTATTAAAAAATTAATCAATTACCTTGTCGTAACATTTATTATTTATTTATAAAATCTAATTAATCTTTTATTAATAATGTTTTTTTAATCATTGTTCTCTGTGATAATAGCTTTATTTTCCAAGCATGTTTCAGTTTGGTAGTCTTGGTCCTTATACATTGATCATGGTACCATAATTTATAGAATTTTAATAATTTTATAAGAATAATTTGTATTATTTATATATTTATTTATAATGATTCATAAAATTTATTGATAAAAAAATGAATTACACAATTCATGGAGACGGTAGGCCATATGTACGCATGAACGTTGCATCCATTTTTCATCTAATGGAATGAAATAAAGGTAAATATTGTTACACCATTATAGAATCATTATTATGTTATATATATAATATATTTTCATAAAAATATTATTTAATTCAATAAATGTGATATATAAGTGAAAACTAGTAATATAAGATAGTGGAGATGGTAGTCCATACATAGGCACAAGCGACGTTATCATTTCTCAAAAGATTATATGATAATACGGTAGATGTAATATTATAATTTCAGAGGTAAAATGATATTATAAATATAATATATAATCACTAATATAATCATAGTACCCATCCATATATATTCGTGGTGAAAAATTAATTATGTCACTATGTGGAGGCAATAAGCCATTTGTATGCAAGAGTGATACTTTCACTTCTCATTTAAATGGAAAGAGGATGTATCATGGTGATTTAATAATAATAATAACGAAATATCACTAAATTTAGTATATTGATCTTTTTATTTTATGATAAACATTGTATATTTTTAGGATTCAAGGAAGAGTAGAAAAAATAAAGTGATCAGTTAGAGTGATGAAATCTTCTTCGAAAAATATTATTTTCATATCTTCTAAAGGGCTCTATGATAGGACTTTTGGGAACACCAGAACAAATATAATGTGGATAGGGAAGTTTATAATATATAATTTCATGGTATGGTCAATAAAGAAGGCTCAATGTGATGTGAGGACGTGAGGGAGTAGGTGACCTCTTATAATTGAGGTGAGGGGCACTTTCAGAATTTATTAAAATATTAAATTATAATAAATTAATTATCTATTAAAATACCACAAAATGGCCATGGATTTGAATATAAGATATGATATGGTTTTAATATCATCAAACAATATAATTTATAAATTTTTTGGTATTATTTTTTACCTTATCTTTTTCACAAAACCTTAGTTAACCTATTTTAATTTTAACTATGGTAAAAAAGTCAATATTAAAATGTTGTAATTTTTAAATATAAAGTTTAAATTTAACCAAAAAACTAAATTTAATGATATTTTCAACCATATCGCATCCCCTTGTCATTGATTGATATTTTATGAATTTTAAAGAATTAAGAGAAATATTATTTTCATAAAATATCATTACTGTCAATTTTGACATTATTCATTACTTTGACATTAAGAAACTAAATCAAACAATATATATTCAAAAAATAATTTAATAAAACCCTAAAATATCATAACAATCTATAAAAATCATGAATTCACTTAATTAAGTGAAATATATTTATTATAATATTTTTAGTATCATTTATTTGATATTTCATTAATTGAATAACTATTATATCATCATTGTGTGAATATTTAAGGGGTGTATTTATTATATAAAATATCAAAATAAAATTCAATTATTTAGATAAATATTTTATTCTTCATGAAAATATTTTTTGTTGAGAATATATTTTGGATTTACCTATATAAATAATGTTTTATTATTTAAAACATGAATGTGGAATCTTTGGATTTTTACTAAATAAAATATTAAAAACATTATAATCTCATCCAAGTGGCCCCAAAAGTAAAAAATAATTTCTTATCATGAAAATAAGTTTATAAAGTATAAATTTTATACTTATATTATTTCATAAACTACTTTTTTCCCAATGTGTACGCATAAAAGATATTTAAGAAAAATAAAGTGACATTTTGTGACTTTCTTTGATTTAAATAATATATAAGTTATTTTCATGGACAAGTATCAATTAAATAAATTAATTTTTTAATTTTTTAATAAAGGATATAATTAAATTCAAATAGTTATAAATAGGATGAAAATTTATAGCCTTATCACTTATTTTTAATCCAAATTAACTTGTTATCCACTTTACTAATGTAATAAATTTTATCACAGTAACTATTCATATTAACTAAAAAAGTAAAATAATTAATAAATTTTTAAAAAATGATTTCAAATATATAATATATTTTTAAAAACTTAAAACACATAAGTTTCCAAATTTATTTTAAAATGAAATCGGAAAAAATGAAATGAAAATTGGTTTTTTTTAAATCCCTTATAATAATTCATAGTTTTTATAATCAATTAATTTATAAAATAATTTTAAAACACCATAATTGATTTTTTATAAATAAAAATGAACTAATTAAAATTTAAAACTAATCCAAAACATAATTTGAACTTGTAAAAACATTAAAATAAAATACAGTTTTTGATAAAAATCTGTATTTTCACCATTCCTTGAAAAAATATGTTTTTAGATATTTATCAAAAAAAATTAAAAAAAATTACATTAAAATATAAAAAATGAAATTAATGATGTTAAGTAAATTTATTAAAACTACTATAAATTAATATTCACTCATAAAAAATGAAAAACTCATTTGTGAAGGAAACATATTTTTCAAAAATAACGTGATTAACTGACAATTGTATGATCATTTTTATAATAACATACCAATAAATTCCTATTGAGTATGAAATTTATATTTATTTCATAATTTTTTATTCATATTTATTACCACCATTTTAATGGATATGTTATAATGGACATATAAAATTTTTGGGTTATTTAAACATTCTACTGGGTGCAACGGAAGCTATCCAAGAAATAGAATTATTTAAAAATAAATTTCATAAAAATATTTGGGTTTCACATTATACCCACCATAAAATTAATTTCTCCCTAAAAATTAATCTCAGTAATTAATGTTTTTAAAATTGGATAATTTATTCATTGAAACCTATATCATAAAACTAAATAATAAAACTTACCTTAAAAAGGGAAAGTTGGAAACATGAAGGTTATTTAAAGTAACGAATAATGAGGTTACCACATAGGAAAATATTAAAAGATCTATTTGGAAGGGAAAACTAATCCCCAATAACTAATATATAGTGATAGAGAACATGGACAAGATATGGTTAATGACCACAAAACCATAGAGAAAATAGGTCTGAGAAGGATCATTGATATCATCAAAAATGATGATAATAGTATAATATTTTATTTTAATATCTTTTTGGATGATATAATTATTGACTTTATTTCATAAGTAAAATATCACTCTTTGGTTGTAAATTTATCAATTTCTTCTTCATCTCTCACTCTATGAAATAATGTTAAAATTGTAATTCCTAAAGAAATAGTGGACCCATAATAGGATGATAATTCATTCATTCTATCTCAAGTTATCATTATATAAATAAAATTAGAATAGGTTATCCAATGCACATAAATCCTTATATGGTGAAGTAATACATTAATATCTAAAAAAACATCCAAAGTTCAACTCAAACAACTTTATACACAGTTACCCTTATAAACCTTACAAAATATTAAAATTAAAACTTTTGAATGAAGGTTACTAAATCTGAAAAATCAAATTATCATTAATCCCCCAAAAAACGTGATATAGCTCTTAATTTTTACATACCGAACATGTAAAGTCCATTATAATTAATTTATTTGAAACATGGTAATAAACATAATTACTATAAAGCCTTATTGAAAAAATTCTTTCTTTAAAAATTTAACTCTTTCCTCATTCGATAAATCAAGCAATTATATAAAATCAAATAATTATATCTAAAACCCTATTTTCCTCATATTACTATTCAGTTCCAGGGTCATCAACATGATCCCATTTATTTTATCACAATCAAACATCTCTTTATCTCCTTTTCCCATCATTTTTCACATATTAAGGGTGATTCTTCTCTTAATCATGTGTTCTCTAATAAAACAACCACAATCATTTTTCATGGTTACTAGTACCATTCAACATATATTTATCAAATCCTTCAAGAAAAAAAGTGTGCCAATCCCTAGATGTTTCATTATTTCATAATACCATAAAATTACTTCTATAACATTATTCTTGAATTCCAATATATAAAGAGTCAATTATTACACCACTTCATTTCCATACTCCACATTTCCAATAGTGACCGCATGTGTTTTACCTTTTCCTTTGGATTTATGGGGATACTGATGTTGATCATCATTATTAACCCTGGTATTTGGGAACTGATTACCATAATGCCAATTTACTTTACACATAAATCATTTGTGCTTGTGAGTTTATTTAACGTAGTTATCTTTCTATTCACATTATTAGATAAATTGTACTGATCACATTGGCAGTCAATTTCTTGATGACCTTCTTTCCCACACATGAAACATTTACTAGTCCCCATAAGAAAATTTACTCTATGATTCTTTCCACACTTTTATAAGAAATGAAAAATCATCTTCTTTTCTATATGGTTTATATATTTTCCTTTAAACTTCATCTTCCTTCTCTTTTCAAAACCATGAGATTGATACGTAAACCCAACATTCATTTCCACATTGATGGAACAATATATTATTTCTCCATAGCTAATAAACACTCATACAGCTAATAGCCTTTGAATACATGTTTTTACTCTAGTGAATAATTGATCAACCTTAATTTCAGGTTGGATGATAATTCTATAATCATACATCACAATTCTTGTAAAATAGTATTCATAGGTTCTAGTAGATTCATAATCCTTTTTCCTTAACTCAAGAAATTTCTTCTCTATTTTATATCTAAGAATATGATGAAATTAATTATTAAAAATAAGTTAGTTAACTCTTCCCATTCCAAGAATTCAATTTCGTCTTGTTTCATCTTATTATTGGTAAGATTACACCATTGATCTACTTTAACTTCTAAAGGATAGACATCCAAAATGAATTACTCATGTTCTGAACATTAATGAAACGAAAATATATTTTAGTGTAATTGATCCATTTATCAACCAGTAATTGATCAAAATACCCACAGAATAAAGTTGGGCATTTCCTCATGAAGGACTAAATAGAGTTTTGTTTCCAAATTTTTACATTTAGAAGATCAGGTTGATTCATAGCTTGCAAAATTTTTGTTAGCATACCAACAAGATTTTACATTCCTGTTACCATAAAATTTGGTTTATCAAGAATAAGTTAATTAAATTTCATATCACATTCAGCACTAACATGGTTCCTTCGAGTTACAACCATTAACTAATAACAAAAATTATAGTTTGAGCAAGAAAAATCATAGTTAGAAAACCACATAATTATAAGAGATGATGTCTAAATCATGATACATTCTTTTTTATAATGGAACCATATGTTTATCCAAGGTCATTGTTGAAACTCCATTCTATCAAATAGTATAAAAATGTCAAAGGGAATCCTATTATAAAGAAAAGGGGAAAATACATGATGAAAATCAAGATTTGCATAGGCATGAGTTTTAGGTCGCCTTAATCAGACCAATAGAGTGTCAGTTTGTAGCCTACTTGCACACCCAAAAATGTCGCGAAACCTACTTGTGCGCCCAAATTCCTTATGCCCAAGGTCCCATATTTTCTTATAAATAGACCCTTGGGGCCTTCATTTTTATAGACGATTTTCTCTGAAGCCCAATTACTATTCTGGTCACCCTAGTACTTCTCCCTAGTCTTCCAAAACTTTCAAGGTAGGTCTTCAACACCTTGAGTAGAGGATCTATGTGATTATCATTATAATTAAGTCCTTTTAGTGTTTGAAAACCATAACACTTGTGCACTTAAAGCGCCCATCCTCCCCAATTCAGAAATACTTGCACGCTACCTATTTCTTTTATAGGAACTTGAGCGCCCCACTTCTGACACCACCAATGAATACTCTTGAAGGCTTGAGAAAGGTCTTGCTCATGTATTAACATACTGATTGTTCATTGCTTCAGTGAACTTTAGGTCACCCAACACTACTTTCACGCCCATAATTGTGTTCCCTTACCTCCTTAGGCACCCCACTTTGATTCACTAACTCTCTTTTAGTCTACAAGCCATCGAGCTTTCCTCAAAGACATTCATGGTAAGGATTATTCTTCCTTTTCTCCCTTCTCTGAAATGGATTCTGTTGAGACCTCCACCAAAACATTTTGACTTATAAATCCTTTGGGAAAGGATCATTAGTATGTATCATATTTGTGATTCTATAACCACATTCATAGGTTTCTTACATTTGTTACAAAATGGGGTTAACATTCATGGAGTGTTTGTGGGTTTTTATATCCACAGTCACATGGACCTTTCTCCTAGGAACATTGTTGGGAAGTTCCTGGATTGGAGGAGGGTTTGTATCTGGGCCTCTCCCTTCTCAAAGAGATGACCTGGAAAATTAGGTATCTAGTAGGGGAAGGTAGGGTTCATACCGAATTTTAATTTTAAAAATAAAGGGATGTATCCCCCCATACCATGGTCAATTTTAGGGCACCCATCCAGGTGTAAGCCTCTAGCTTTTATTGCATGAGGTAACATCACCACTCCCCGGTTCTTCTTCGATGCCAATGACCAGAGGGGATATGGACACATGGATTTTTCTTATCCTTTCCCTCTCCCATTGGGCTTTGTCTCCATGGGAATCCATACCGGTGTAATCCTCTAACCTTCACCCCTTCCTCCTTTCATTAGAACATTGTCTAATGTAAAGTGAACATAGGGAAGGATCATCACCTCTTCCTCTTCTTGGGTCACCTCAACCTCATCCACCCTAACTACCATAGGTGCACCCTCTTCCACCAACAGAGAAATAAAAGTGCACATGTCTTAGATTAATCTTCGACAACCTCTTGTTTCATACATCGATAATGACTCGTGTGGGATTAACTAATTTTCATGGTCACAACATTTTCAAAATTTAATGAACTACAAGAAATTTGATTCCCACCGTAATCAGGATACATAGGAAGCCTTCTCAGGGCCCCAGCTCACTGGATGTCCTCTTCAAGAATCCAACCCTAATTCCCCTAATCTAGGCATCCTCGTTATAAATATTCCCCAAATAAAACCTTCAAATCAACAAGGCATCCTTTTCAGGAATTAATCCCAAAACCATTTCTCTCAAATCACTATACTCTCCTAAGAGACTAATCGAACTATGTGTTCTTTAATTCCCATCTATATGGGACACATAGGAACCCTCGTTAAGGATCAAACACAATACCTTAAATAAACCCTATTCTCGTTGAGCCATATTCCCAATAGGGTATAATCTAACTTGGAAACCGATTTCCTTTCCAAGATCATTAGTTTGTTTCAGCATAAGTCCCACAATATGTTTTGACTAAGAACCTTACGCTTCGATTTCCATACCACATGACATTAAAATATAATGCTAGGTCCTTATCACATGCCCTTAAAATGTATGATGTGTCCCACTAAGTGAAACCTAAATACAAGGGTTCTGATTCCTTTTTCAAGGATTCGTAGGTATCCCATTTTATGGGAACAATCCCAAGATCAAACAAAACTTAATCTCCCTGGAAGAAAATAAATTCCAGAGTTCCCCACTATGTGGCTTAAAAACCAATATCATAATAATGATGATTAAAAGAATCTATAATTAGTATATAAGAGGTTTCTATTGATGGAGAACCTTGAATACATATGGATATCTCTATTAATGAAGAACCTCTACAATATACAGATTATTTTAAACTTTTCACATGCTAAATAAGTGATTCAAAATTCTAAGGGATAATTATGATACACTTGGCGAATTAATAAGGATTCATGAAAATGTATTAAATTACAAAGATAGTCCTAGAGTAGAAAATAATTCCCCCCAGAAGGGTGTGATGAGTCTGACATCTCATCCTCTCGACCAATGTACGTTCCTAATTATCATAAAGTTCTAACTTAACGAACATCTAATTTTGGAAAGCAGGACCCCTTTGGATATAGAACTATTAGAAGTTTCTGATTCCATTAATAAATCCAGTGGAAACCAACAGGAATATGTGATTCTTAAAACTAGAATACATATTTAAAGGAACTACAAAGCAAAAATGGTGAACCAGACAAGAATCCTTAACCGATTTAATAATGTTACCCACCTGTGAGGCCCCTATAAATTGATAAAGGAAGGCTGGACAAATAAATCAATCACACATGTATCCATCTAAAAGATGTTGATTAAATGGAGTTTGTTGTTGTTTTATGTTTTTCTCATAATTCCCTTCACTCCAAAATGTATTTCTTCAAGACAACATCAGTGAACTTCCCGACCGCTGCTCAAGTTGGATCCTATTCCATGGGAAGGATGTCATAACTAACAAAGCATCTTCAACGCTGGGTCTCTAATGTGTTGGTGATGGAATATCACTAACATGGTACAACCCCAACTTTAGAGGTTGCTCGGTAACCCCTCCAAATCAATAACAATCCTCGATCATCTAGCCAACGATGACCAATGATCAAGAAGTAAATGTTTCCAACCACCATATTCAGCCATGGTCCCTATTGTTAGAACGCAACAACCAGTCCCTTCCTTACTAAAGGGAGCTGGATCAATAGGCCACTCAGGACCTCAATTCAAGAATGTATGAGTCTTTACTAAGGACTCCCATCAACAATCTATTCCATCAGAATCGTGTGGTAGTGAACACCCAACATGATGGGGGTGTCTCTTCTGTACATTTGGCTCAGGTATCTCAGACCCAGGCACACAAGATGAACCGTCGCAGATAATGTATGGTTACCAAGAAGCAGGTTCTTACCTATACCCCTTACGAAGAAGCTCATCAACCAAACTTAATGGAAAAAAAGAATGAGTTCATACACTCGTCCATCCTAATTTTTCTATCCAATAGACTCATCTGGCAGCAACCCACCAATCCCACCTGATAAATCTGGTGGAATACCGTGAATATGCACATACACCTTCTTATAAGTTATCTGCCAGTCAACAGGTTCATATGACTGCATTTAAAGATTCCTTCCAATATAATGTGGTGGAAACTAGTAAACAGGAACATACAGTTGTTTACGATCACCAATTCTACCAGCAGTCTTGTCTTCCAGTATTGAAGGATATCCATCAACCATACTTGATGGGAAATAGCTAGCAATCACATACACCTGCCAATGTTCATCAAGTCTTCCAACAGTCTCATTTGGTAGCACCTGAAACTATCGGTTGGAAAGCTCCAACGACAAATTTGGGGAATACCCAACTCTCTTCCCCCATACATGAGTACTTCCAATGCCCATTGACATGAAAATAATGAATGGATTAGGAACATACACCTACTACAGATATAGAATGAATGTATATTCCCATTCTGGCTGCTGAAGTCACCAAACACATATTATCAATTGTGAACGGGAAAACACAAATCCTTACCCATATTCTGAAATCATGCCACGATATTATAATAACCACTTCAGCATTACTGGGGAAATAGAAAGATAAATGTATCCCCACGCATGGGATAACACATCAACATGCCATCCCAGAATAGATACTCACCTATGTTCCAATCCTGGAGGGTCATGGGGCATAATCCCATATATCATACAGACAATAAGATCAGGAACATACACCCTTTCCAATTGGAGGTAATCGGTCAGTTCTAGTATCCAATCCCAGGTAGGCACATACAGTTGCCCATGATAACCACTGTTTCCATCATGTGGCCCCAACTAAGTATAAGAGAACATCTACGATGATTTCGTTCCAAGCACTATTTGAAAATCAAGAGTCGAGCTATGATTTAGCTCCACTTAAATTTGGAGTTCAGGAAGACCTCAGACATTTATTGGTTGAAACTCAAGATCCTATCCTCTCATTACCAAATTATGAGAGTGGTAATAGTAATTCTTAATTTCCTCATCATACACTTTATCATGAAGGATTTATTCATGAAAATTTGGTTAATCCAGAGTGCCTATCTCTGGATGAAATCCACAAAAACTATTCGTGTGGCCAGAAGACCAAGGAGAAAGAAGATTTATCCCTTGATATAATCCACCATGGTGATCCTACCCATAATGGCATTAAATATGAAATTCCTCTCCATAGTAGTATTTCTCATTGTCAATACAATTCTATAATTGAAAATGTAGTGACGAGAAAGCCCTGCTATCTCGAGGCACTTGCAAACACAAGGCCAGTTATGTTTGATGCCTTGTCACTGATAAGTAAAACACTTACTCAAAGAAAAGTCATCTTAAGGGAATGGTCATTCTATGAACCTCCCTTGGGTCATTTGTCTTATAATATAGAGCATCCACTTTGGTCGCACCAAGTGGATAAACCTCTAATGAAAGACGATGAAGATGTGTTAAACATGAGGAAAAAAATTTCTAAGGTAGATGTACCAGTCGTGATCTGGACTTTGGAAAATTTTCAGTATAGAATTCCAAAATTGATGATAGAATATTGTATACATGATATCCGCCTCAACCAATGGAAGACTCTTCATCATTTGAAAACCAAATTATTTCAATATGATGAATATCAAAATCATGTAAAGGTAATAAAAGGGTTGTAACACCAAATTGACATGGCACCTCTCTCAGTTTCCCAACATTCATAGGTTGAAAAATAGCATATAATCCTTTAGAATTCAAGCCACATTGCTCTAAAGAGGCTACACCAGTTAATTTATGATTCCACATATAGTTTTTGTATTAGAGGATGAGGTGGACATGGAGCATTTCATTTAACTACACTCCAAAATCAGAAAATTCCACCAAAAATGGTCTCAGGAAATGTTATTGCCCACGGTCAGCTACAATCAATAGATTTTGTATGTAATCGAATGTACGCTCAAGAACTGGCCTCAACCATCTATCATTAGAGTTAGGCCCAAAGAAAAATAGTTGTTGAGTTACTTTTACAACAACCATTTTTGAATCTTGAGCAGGCATCCCACATAGAGGATGTCAGCCGATAGAGAATAAAAATGTCTTAAATAACAAATAAATCTTCTGAAATAGGTGATTTGTGTGGTTTTAGAATAATTCACCCAGCTAATTTCTGAACCAAAATTTGCAAAATATGAAGATAAATCGCACGAATTTTAGCCATTGTAGTTCAAGAATCTCCCCAACTTAAAAGATTTGGGTCTCGTTTAATTCAACCTTCAAATTTATTAAACAATGTTCATAGATTTGAAGAGGAAAAAGAATAGGAACATCCCCAGCCTACAGGACAGGGTTCTTTTTCACATCTACAATCCCCTCCTCTATAGAAGTTTGTTTTCTCGCGATTAGGAAAACAGTCAAAAGGAGAGTGCACAACTGAACAATCTAAATATTCCCTTTAGGTTTGTAACAACCCAAACTTTTATTAATGATAATTCCCCTTGATCTAATTAAATTTTTTATTATGGATATATAAAATGTGAACTTATTAGGTTTTCTGTTTCAAGATTTGTATAATACAATTAAGAATTGTGACCATTTATAATATAGTTGTTGAATAGTGATCACATGAGTTGTATATATATAGGGCTTTAACAAATCCAATTTACTCAGAAAAAGGAAGTGATGGCCTCATCCAATAGACTTTCCCCATATGAAGCCCATTTATCAGAGCTCGGAAAGGAGGTGCCATCATTGAGCTTCACTTTTAACCAAGCCTAAGCCGATATTGAATACCTTAAGATTGATTGGAACTACCTATAGTAGAAGTGGAAGTTGATAGAGATTACCACTCGAGCAATGTTATATGAGCCACCCAAAGAGTTGGTCACCATCGCACACATTACCTGAAGGACTTATGCGGGTGTTTTAATGGGTTATATAAAAATACCCTAATACTACAATTGTTTATATTATTCTTTTATAGAGAATATACATTCTTTTTATTATTGTTACTTTGGAAATAGTTTTTAAAGTAAAAATTGTATTTTTAGTTACTTTTCAACTAAGAAATATATTTTTGATAAATTAATGGATTTTTGAATTAAATATTATTTTAATAAAATATTATTTTTATTAAATTAATTTTTATTAAATATAAATTATCATATTATTTTATGAAGGCAATAGTAATTTTTATTAAGGTTTTAAAGCTATTTTTGTTAAAACCCCTGAATTTTTAATAAATGCCAGTTTTTATTTTAAATGTTAAATTCACATATTATATAATTATTTATATAAAATGAGTATTATTTTTGTAATCAAGATGTCAAAATTATGAAATGGTGATTTTTTCATAATTTTTTGAGACGGTCGAATTTTTGGGTAAAAAATTAAATATTGTGTAAATATATAACATGTTTTATGACATCATAATGACCCAATAGTGACGTCATAAAATTGTATAAATAATATTTTCAACCAATATATGTTTTATCCTTAAAATAATGTAATTTTTTGTTTTTTTATTTATTTTACAAAGCTATTGTGGACCCTTGAGGGCTTATAAAACAATTTGTCTTTTTAAATTGTTTTCCATGAGAGTGTGACTCACCTCCACATAAGAAGCCCTATTATTTTAAGAATTTCGTCCATTGGCTTTATAAAATACTGTTTTCCACTCCCCTTTTTCTAAAACTATGGTCTGGTTTGTGTTTTTGTTTAGTTTAGTGTGAGGTATCCCAAACCTAAATAATAAAGAATTCCCTCTCATTTCCTATATAAACCCACCCAATATCCCACTTTCTATTCACTCAAAGCCTTGGTATTTTGACCAACCCCTTCCCTCATCTCTATAGAATCATACCAAGGTGATACAAGCTCCAATGAATCCCCTCTCAAGCCTCTCCCAGGCTTTTGGGATCGCACTTCCAAGTAAGGGATTTATTCCATTCTCATTTGGGTCCAATTTTATTTAAGTTGTTATGCCATTTCTATCAATTAAAAATTGTTGGGGTATGATTTTTCACCTCCCTAATACTTCCCACATTATGTTTGGATGATTTTATACCCCTTTCACTCTCATTAATGTCTCCCATGTACACCTATTACCATGCCGAAATTTCATGAGGGATTTCTCTCTCCTCTTTTACATCCAAGTAATTATTTTGTATTATTTGTCTAAATTCCATTACATTTGTTGGGACATGTATCTATTTTACCCCCATAATTTCCACTTCATGTATATATGACGAGCAACCCATTTCTCTCTCATCAACCATTTTCATTAATCCTTATGTCACGCTGTTATGCTTCCGAAATTGCACCGCGTTTTTCCAACCCAAGATCATTGTGTAGTTAATACCATACCCATGTCTCTATCAAGGGTATTCACAGTTATGCACATATACATATGGAATGGTATCAAATTTATTTATTCCAGATTACTTAATCTTTTAATAACTTATGATGTTGATTTATTCCATGTTATATGATCCATCTGGCACACTTATGCATGAAATGAAATGATTATAATGGGTATACCCTAATAGCGCTCTATGCGATTGGTAATGTATAGTATCATGATATGTCATGTGCAATGAGTGTTGAATCATTATAATTCAAGTGAAATGAGGGTGTAATAATGCTTCATTTTCAATAAGGTTTTACTCATGCTTTATGTGCAATGAGTGTTGGATCATGCTAAATTGCATGTTAAGTGTTGTTGTCACATTTCCATGTTATGATTATCATGCTTTATCATGCCTTTATGTTCATGTTTCTCTAATGCTCTATTGATATTCATATTATCTATCATGTATTGTTTTACTCATGTAATTCCATGTTTATTCCCTTACAAGGCTTTATAGCTCACCCTTTCCTTATGCATATCCTCAGGTTATCCCATGCAATGCTAAGTATGAGGGAATGTAGTGGTCATATAAAGTAATTTTTCAAGAAAGATGTTGTATTTCATGTTTTAAGTTGTTATGTAATTATCCTAATCCCCAAAGACACTATAACTCTCGATATTCTATGTTGTATCAAGTGAATTTTGTGTAATAAATCATGTTTTAGTGTGTAATAAAGAATAGGGTTATTATAGTTTGTATCAGATGATAGGATTTGTAATTTTTGGGATTAGGATTAGAAAATCCTAGTGAAAGAATAGGGATAAGACTAAAAATAATAAAAACATCCTTAAATTTTGGTGTCTATTGATTATGTCATTTATCGAGAAAATATATCCCTGTATGGATAAGAGCAACTTGAGGCAGCTCTGGCATAGATGTACTAAGGGGTGAAAACCCCAAAAAGGAGTTTCAGGCTTGACCTGGTATATCCTGGTACATGACAGTGGGCCTTGCTGCACTCTTGGTTATGACACTCCTGGTGGATATGCATTGTTAAATTCATAAGCTTAGTATGAACCATTAAAAAGAGAATTTATAAAAATCCCCTAAAAATATATGTTTGATAACATAAATTGAATCCTATAGATTCATAAGTTAAGGAAATAAAAGAAATTTATAATTCATCTGTTTTTTCCATGGATTACACTTTATGTGTTACCCCTACCTTTCCTTTTATTCTAGCCAATGGCCTGTAGTAGAAGGACTCGGGATAACAACCAATATGAAGATCAATGTGCTGATTGTGCTAATGAGATTCCCAATCTGATGGGAGCGGGAATCATGAAATTTGTCACGATTCACTCTCAGTTAAATCAAGTTTTGAATAGAAACATGCCTCATGAAGAATGATCATCCCCCCTAAGAAGGAACAAGTCGATATCGAGAGCTTCATGAGACAAAGTCCTCCTACTTTTAATGGATTATCTAATCCTTCAATTGCTGAACAATGGATCAACTCCAATGAAATGATATTCTCTATCTTTTAATGTTCCGAAAAAGAGATGGTTCTTCTTGTTTTTTATCCTATAGAGGGTGAAGCTGATCAATGGTGGAAATTGATACAAAATAAAAACCCTAAGGAGGAAATAGAGGCCTCAGAATGAAAGGATTTTCAGAAGATGTTTTTTGATAAATATTTTCCGTGCACCTTTCAACTTAAGATTGAAAGGGACTTCCTTGCCCTCAAGAAAAAAACGACGAATCTATCGAAGCGTGTGAGGAAAACATGTAAAGTCTTGCGCGATATGCTTCCGGCTTGGTCATTACCCCAAAATGAAAGGTTGACCGATTCTTTGGTAGGATGAAACCTATCCTGCGGAAAGCATTGGTGATCCGCGACTTCAACAGCTATAAGGAAATTGTCTGATGTGCCCTCATGGTTAAAATGGAGATCAGAGAACCTCAGAGGTATCATGGGGATGTGGAGCATAAGGTGGACTTCAATTATGGTGGTCTGAGGGATAAATCCAATGGGGCTAAGAAATTCCAGTACCCCACTTTCCAATGGTGTATAAAGAAGCACCCTAAAAATTGCATGAAGGGGACGAGGAAATGATTTAGGTGTGGAAGACAAGGGCACATAGCCATTAACTACTAACAAGAAAAACATGTTGCTATGAAAAAAGAGAGTAATGATCAGTTCGACTCTCAATGCATTTTTTATTACATCAACTACAAAGAACCAGGGAATATTGATAATTAGTCCCCTAAGACATGGGTTTTAAGAGGCAACAAACAATCTCCAAGGCAGCAAGGGTGAGCTTTTTCCATCACTACCTCTGAAGTGAACCCCGACAATGAATTGGTGATATGTATGCTAGTTATTCATTCAATAATAGCGAATGTACATTTTTATTCAGGTTCTACTCATTCTTTTATATACCTAATGTTTAGAAGAACAAACCCAACACCATCACAAATCATGGAATTAAATATGTCGGTGAGTACGGAAAAAGGGGTAATCATTGAATCCCATGAATATAACTCATTACCTATTATAATCGGTTGATTCAACTTCCTAGTGAACCTTTTCATACTCCCTCTGGTGGGATTTTATGCAATTCGTGGCATGGATTGGCTTTCCATCTATAGAGCCAACATAAATTTTTGTGAGAGGGAAATCACTCTCCATGTGGAGAACGCACCCTTGATTATGTACAAGTGTAAGGTGGAAGGTGAATCTTATTTAGCTCCATCATCTCAAGCATGGATATTACTGCCCTATGAGCACGCATATTTGGCTCAGATGATTGAGTATAAGAAGGCAACCATCCATTAAGACATGCCTATTATGAAGGAATTCACTGAAGTGTTTCCCATGGAATTTCATGGTCTTCCTCCTAGAAGAGATGTTGAATTCTCAATTTATCTTATACCTGGAGCATTTTCAATATCCAAGACTCTGTATAGAATGGCTATTGTGGAGCTTGAGGAGATGAAGAAAAAACTAAAAGAGAATCTAGATAAAGGGTTCATACACCCATGTTCTTCACCATGGGGTGCACCAGTCCTCTTCGTCAAGAAGAAGGATGGATCAATGTGCCTCTACATCGATTATTGTGAGCTTAACAAAATCATGATAAAGAAAAAGTATCATCTCCCATGAATTGATGACTTGACCGATCAACTGCATGGAGCACAATACTTCTCAAATGTATATTTTCAGTTAGGATATTATCAAATAAGGGTGAAGAAGGATGATATCCCCAAGACTACTTTTCGTACAAGTTACGAGAACTATAAATTCATAGTAATTCCTTTCAGACTCACTAATGCCCCAAAAATCATCATGGACTTGATGAATAGAGTCTTTAGATAGTACCTTGACAAATTTGCGGTAGTCTTTTTAGATGATATTATAATATAATTCAAAACTAAGGAGGATCATGTGGAGCATATAAGAACTATACTAGAGACATTACGAAAGGAGAATCTGTATGAAAAGTAAAACAAGTGTGATTTCTGGTCAAAGGAGGTCTCATTTTTCTGTCATATCTTCACAAGAAATGGGATATCTATAGATCCCTCCATGATAACACCAATAGAGGGATGGTCAAGGCCAACATCAGTAATAGATATCCATAGATTCTTGGGGTTAGTGGGATACTATCGATAATTTGTGAGAAATTTATCACGATTGTCCAACCCTCTTACCAAGCTAACTCGGAAGGGAGTAAAGTTTTCATGGAGTGATGAATGAGAAGAAAGATTCAAGGAGTTAAAAATGAGGCTTATCTCTGTGCTCGTGCTCACTTTACCCAATGTGGATAACTTTTTGTGGTATTCAGTGATGCTTCGAAGAATGGCATGGGTTGTGTATTGATAAAAAAGGAAATTTTCATTTCCTATGCCTCAAGGCAATTGATAGTTCATTAGCAGAATTATCCAACACATGATCTAGAGTTGGCTGTGGGGATCTTCAATTTAAAAATATGGCAGCATTATCTATTTGGGGATAAGTGTGAAATATATATGTACCCCAAAAGCCTCACGTATATATTCACACCGAAAGAGTTGAACATGCGCCAATGATGATGGTTGGAGCTAATCAAAGACTATGAATTATCACTCCATTACCACCCTGGGAACGAAAAAAAGCTGGAAGTTTCTCTATGTAGAAAGGACCCAGTAGTTTTATCATTAATGAGAATTGAAAAGGATCAAATCTTCTTAGATTTGATGGTAGTGACTTGGGTTTTTTGTCCTATCAGACTTTGGAATATTTTTACGAATAATTCCAGAGTTAGGCGCGAAGACGGCGTGCGATTCCGAGGCCCGGTGTGCCCGGAATTAATTTTATAAAAATATTAAGTATTTTTATACTATTCACGTGGCGGGGGTGTAATATCTCCTAAACGGTAGCTCAGAACAGGAATCTGAGGGCACAGTTGCGTCCAGAACGTGCCATTTACCCTAAGCGAGGTGTAACATTTGCGGGCGCGGGCCTGTGGTGGAAAGCGCCACCAGAGGCATTTTCGTAAATAAGTGGAAAAGTACATTTACGAGCGTCGTCTCAAATAACTTCTGAAAGGAGTCTCGGATCGCAAATCTGAGTCTACTGTTGCGTTCAGAACGGCGCGTTTACCCTAGGGGTGACCTTAACTTTGTCCGCGTCGGGCGCGGACTCGGGGGCGATGTTTTAAATGAAGGTTTTCAAATAAAAAAAAAAAGAAAACAATTTCATTTCTCTCCTCCCTCTCCCATCCACACGCAGCAGATGGCCACTCTCCTCCCAAACTCCGTTCTTCACTGATTTGAGCTCCGGACGTCCATTTTCAGCGCCGATCGCCACCCGATCGAGCTCCAGCGCGTCGCAGGCGTCGTTCTGCACCCGAAGCTTCGGTGATGCGCCAACAGGTAGGCGGTTTGAGTTTTAAAATACAGGATCCCATTTTTGTGTTGTTTTCCTTCAAATATTTATATGGGTTGTATAGTTCGGGTCCCGAGCTTTCCGAATCTTTTTTCGGATCTGAATTTAGAGCACCGGGGTGCTCCCGGTGGCTCCCGGAAGTTTTCCGGCAGAACTCGGTTTTCTAGCGACGAGGGGCGACGGCCATGGCGGAATCCGGCGACGGCACGGCGGCGGGGTGGGGGTTTCCGGCGGCGACGGCGCGGTGGTTTCCGGTGAGGATGGCGGTGGCCCAGCCAGGATTTCCCGGGGGTTCTTTAAACCCCTGTAACTCACAAACCGTAACTCTGATTTGCGAGCAGTTTGCGGCGACACGCTCCTTGGGTCGAGACGGACCTTTTGAACTCACTTTGAGGGTATAAGGGTTCAGGATCGTGACCCGGGAGTTAGAAATGTCATATAAAATAATATTATTTTATTATTTTACGACTTCGGGCCGTTTTAACTTCTACCCGGAGCGTC
Source organism: Viscum album (assembly GCA_963277665.1). Classification (NCBI taxonomy): domain Eukaryota; kingdom Viridiplantae; phylum Streptophyta; class Magnoliopsida; order Santalales; family Viscaceae; genus Viscum; species Viscum album. Next base: position 28,609 of record CAUJRU010003599.1, read on the forward strand.
CGATTGACGTGCCATCAGTGGCATTGAAACCCTGATGGGACGACGGAATTTTTGAGATGGTTTTCGGGTGTTGGGACTGAGAACGGGGTGCGGGCCCCATGAGGTCGGGTTTTGGCGTTTGTGGAGAAACGCAGCTTTTGCACCAGGAGTCTGATTTTAGCGGATGAATAGTCGATCTTGTGTGTTTTTTTGAGAGGATCGCAATGGTGTGATCCATTCAATGAGTTTCCAAATCCAGGCGTGGGCCCCACCCGAGCTGGCCTTCGGCGAATAGTGCCTTTTTTACCGGGTGTCTGTTTCGGACGAGCGAGTAGTCGATTCCTCTTGTTTTTACGAGGGGATTGTCGTGGTGTGATCCGCTCGGTGGGTTTCGGAATCGTTGTGTGGGCCCCACATGAGCTAGCTACGGTGGATAGTGCCTTTTTCACCGGTGCTCCGTTTCGGGCGAGTAAACAGCCTATCCTGTGTGTTTTTCCGCGTGGAACGCGATTGTAGCCTGGGTTTTGGCCTAAGTGGTGCATAGTGTGGCGTTGTGGTGGGTCTCTCGAGTTAGAGACGTTTGGACCAGCAATGGTTGAGGGTTCTCCCTTGGTTCGTTCCTACGAGGGTTCATGTGGCATCACAACCTTCGTATGGGTTTGTGATCCTTTCGATGGGATGTTTAAACTGTTAGAGTTATGGTATCCCTCCGGTGGGCCGGAGCAGATCCTCTAGCATCTTTACCCTAGATCAGGTTCTTGGTATCGTTGTGACTGTTTATTCATGGGCGGTGATCCGCTATCTAGCAGGTTAACCCTATAGGGTTTGTGGCATCATCGGGAATATGATCCCCTACACGGTGGGTCTTTCCGAGTAGGGTTGTGGCATCGTCGGGTATATGATCCCCTACTCAGCATGATGTTTATAGTAGGGTTGCAGTATCGTTGGTTATACGATCCCCGGGTCAGCGCTTGGTGTCGGTAGGGTTGCAGTATCGTTGGTTATGCGATCCCCTACTCAACGCGTGGTTTTGATAGGGTTACGGCATCGTCGGTTTGATCCCCTACATCACGAGTTGTACCAGATAGGGTTTTGGTATTGTCGTGAACATCTTTATATGGATGATGATCCTCTATCTGAGTGTGGAGCTTCTGTCGAGCGCCAGATCGGGTTGTGGTATCCTCCAGCGGATCCTGGGTGTGATCCCCTATCTGTGAGAACTACGTATGCTAGATCGGGTCGTGGTATCCGTCAGCGGACCCTGGGAGTGATCCCCTATCTGTGAGCTACGTATACCGGAGTGGGTCTTGGTATCCCCTAGCGGACCCTAGCGGTGATCCCCTATCTGAGGAGTTTGGTGGTTATGTTGTTTCAGTGATGTTTCCTCAGTGATGTTATCCGACGAGCGTGGTCTCTCGGGTGAGTGTCTGAGATGTTTGTTTGGGACCCGATGGTGTGTATCTCTCAAATGAGTGTCATCTGGTATGATAGTGTTCGTGTGGTGTACTCTCCTGGTTGGGACAGTTGCTGGTGATGAGGTCGGTACCTCTTGTGTCTTGTAGCGTGAGCTAAGTATATCTGGATTGTTCAAGGTGTATGTATGGGCATACACCTGAGTTGAGCTGAGATGACTAGATGTGTTTAGCTGAGGATGGTCACGACATGGAGTTTCTCTCTTGTCTGGGTTCCCTTTGGCTGGGTTGAGCGGACTGTTGCCTTTCAGTTGCTCCCTTGGGTTTTGGGTTTTTGGGGTTCCTACTGAGTATGTTTATACTCACCCCTGCACGAGCTTTGCTTGCACATGTTTGTGTCTTGTGCATACCACAGGCCTTTTGACGGAGTCCCAGGAGGACCCGGAGCAGGCGGAGCTTATTGAGCGAGTTGACCGGGGTGTCTGCCGGAGCTGTGCCGAGGGATCTTTCTGGCGGGTGTTTGTGGCAGTGTTTCCCTTCTTCAGAGCAGGTTGGACTTGCTTTGTAGTTTTCTATGGTGGGCCCTGTTTTTCCCTTTGTACTTTTTCTGTTGCACTCTGGTTTGGGATAGATTGTATTAATTCATTGACTTTTCTGTTTCTATATCTCTACACTGTTTCATGGAGGTGTTTTTGGGTGCGTGTGTACAGGTACCTTAGGCTAATGCCTCTCATGTGTGTGATAGCCTACTCGGCGCTGGTCGCCAGCCCCTGGCCTATTGGAGGCGGGCTTGGGGAATTGCGGCTCAAGCCTCGTTGGGTCGGGTCGTGACAAAGTGGTATCAGAGGCGGGTTCCACCTTTTGGATCTGAGAGTGTAGCTGGTCTAGCTGTGAGTTTGGTTTGGGTTGCATAGCGGTAGTGTTAGGATGTTTCGAGTTCGGCTTTTAGGCCAGGGACTCCAGTGTTGGTGCGGCGGCCGACGTATCCATACATCAGGACTCTGATAACCTGCCTTTCGACTCGGGACATTCGTACACTGGTCGCAGGGACATAACGGTACATGAATCATATAAGACTGGGTTTTTGGGTATTTCCTTGTCCTTCTTGAGTCAGCTCTCCAGATAGACTTTTTGACTATGGTGTATCTTGAATGTTTTTCAGGATGCCTCGAGGACGACAGCCAGTAAGGGTTCCGCAGTAGGATTGTGCTGACGATCCGCCCCGTGCAGAGGCTGTGGACCAAGGCGCGGGTTCTGAGGCTGGATCTCCAGGTGGTCCACCAGTTTCTCCACCACCTGTCGAGCTACTGGTTGTGCTGGCAGTGTAGGACGAGGTTGCAGACAGGCTGAGTGCACTGGACGAGTTCCAGAGGCAGTGCCCTCTGAGGTTTCGGGGTGATCCAGACCCATAGGAAGATGATGACTAGCTTGAGGCAGTCACCCAATTTTTCCGCCTAGTGAGGACACATCCTGATCAGATGGTGGTCCTAGCGGCGATCCTTCTGCATGGTTCTACCAGGCGATGGTGGAGTTTGGGGACGTAATCCCAAGATAAGGAGACGCTCACGTGGGCAGAGTTCGAGCGGCTCTTCAGGGAAGAGTTCTATCCGGTGACGTTGAGTTCAGTGCAGATTCAGAAGCTTCTGCAGCTTCAGCAGGAGGGCCTGACTGTGTCGGATTACTCAGTGAGGTTTACAGACCTGTCACACTACTCCCTGGATATGGTTCGAGACCCGTTCTTTAGGGCTCAGACCTTCAAGCGGGGATTATTTAGGGACATCCGAACAGGTGTGGTTTCCTTGTGCCTACCCACCTATGCTAGAGTGCTGGAGCGAGCGTTGGTGGTGGAGAGTTTTCTGGATGAGCAGATTCCCCCTGTTAGTGCTGGGAACTCGAGAGGTGAGACTTCGTTAGTCGGATCGACATCTGGTAGTTGATGACAGAATCATGGGTCAAGACGTGGTCGACATTTTAGGAGGCGACCCCAGGATGGAGGATCTGAGGCTCATGGCTCACAGGGCTCGCAGTCCAGTTTTGGTCAGCCGCAAGAGAGGCGGTGTTACGCTTGCGACGGTTGGGGACATCTTGCTAGAGATTTCCCGACCCGACGTGCTGCTGAGAGGGAGCCAGTCGATGGACCGCCTTGGCAGAGGCAGCGTCTCGAGCATGGAGGTCTGCAGGGCAGCGGAGCGGGTGCAGCAGGAGGAGGTGGTAGGCGGTATCAGTTTCCACCACCCCCACCCCCAGGTGGTCCACGCCAAGCTCAGGGAGCTGGTGGCCGAGGGTGATGACAACTGCATGCCCTGGAGGTTGTTGACCCAGAGGCTCCGCTAATGGATAGAGGTATGCCTTGTGTCTTTTCTACTTTCTATTGTAGTTTGATAGACACTGTTTAGTGGTACCCTCCTTTTTATTGCTTGCTCGAGTTTTGTTTAGGGCGTTGGTAAGACCCTGTGTGGGTGTTGTTCGGCGTGCTTCGAATGCGTGAGGAAGAGAGATCCTTCCCCCACCGAGACACGTTTTTGTGACGTGATTAAAACTGTGCGGGCGAGTCAGTTCCACCCAAAGAGGATAGTATTTAGGTGTGGCAGATGACTCCCTCTGACATATACGTTTGGGCATGTGTGTTTGTTGGTGAACTCGCTGGTGTGTGAGACCCAGTTGAGAGTCCAGTCGCTTTCCTTGTGCTTAGGGCTTTTAGGGGACAAAAATTTCTAAGGGGGAGGAGGATGTAGCGACTCGGGTTTTTGGTCCTGTCAGACTTTGGAATATTTCTACGAATAATTACAGAGTTAGGCGCAAAGACGGCGTGCGATTCTGAGGCCCGGTGTGCCCAGAATTAATTTTATAAAAATATTAAGTATTTTTATACTATGCACGTGGTGGGTTGTGATATCTCCTAAAAGGTAGCTCAGACTAGGAATCTGAGGGAATGGTTGCGTCCGGAACGTTCCGTTTACCCTAGGGGAGGTGTAACCTTTGCGGGCGCAGGCCTGCGGTGGAAAGCGCCACCAGAGGTATTTTTTGTAAATAAGTGGAAAAGTCCATTTACAAGCGTCAGCTCAAATAATATCTGAAAGGAGTCTCAGATTGCAAATCTGAGTACGCCGTTGCATTCAAGAATGACACGTTTACCCTAGGGGTGACCTTAACAATGTCCGAGTCGGGAACGGAGTCGGGGGGCGATGTTTTAAATGAAGGTTTTTAAATAAAAAAAAAACAATTTCATTTCTCTCCTCCCTCTCCCATCCACACACAGCAGACGACCACTCTCCTCCCGACCTCTGTTCTTCACCGATTTGAGCTCCGGACATCCGTTTTCCATGTCGATCGTCACCAGATCGAGCTCCAGCGCGTCGCAGGCGTCGTTCTGCATCCGAAGCTTCGGTGATGCGCCAACAGGTAGGCGATTTGAGTTTTAAAATCCCGGATCCCATTTTTGTGTTGTTTTCCTTCAAATTTTCATATGGGTTGTATAGTTCGGGTCCCGAGCTTTCCGAATCTTGTTTCGGATCTGAATTTGGAGCACTGGGGTGCTCCCAGTGGCTCCCGAAAGTTTTCCGGCGAAAACCCGGTTTTCCGGTGACGAGGGGCGGCGGCCATGGCAGAATCCGACGATGGCAGGGCATCAGGGCGGCGGTTTCCGGCAGCGGCGGTGGCGGCGCGGCGGAATCCGGCGGCGGCGCGGTGGTATCCGGCGAGGCTGGCGGTAGTCCAGCCAGGATTTACGGGGGTTCTTTAAACCCCCGTAACTCACAAACCGTAACTCCGATTTGCGAGCCGTTTGCGGCGACGCGCACCTTGCATCGAGGCGGACCTTTTAAACTCACTTTGAGGGTTTAAGGGTTCGGGATCGTGGCCCGGGAGTTAGAAACGTCGTATAAAATAATATTATTTTATTATTTTACGACTTCGGGCTGTTGTAACTTCTACCCGGAGCGTCTGATTGACGTTCCGTCAGTGGCGTTGAAACCCTTATGGTACGACAGACTTTTTGAGATAGTTTCCGGGCGTTGGGACTGAGAAAGGGGTGCGGGCACCACGAGGCCGGGTTTTGGCATTTGCGGAGAAACGAAGCTTTTACACCAGGAGTCCGATTTTGGCAGATGAATAGTCGATCCTGTGTGTTTTTCCGAGAGGATCGCAATGGTGTGATCCGTTTGATGAGTTTCCAAATCCAGGCATGGGCCCCACCCGAGTTGGCCTTCAGTGAATAGTTCCTTTTTCACCGGGTGTCCGTTTCGGACGAGCGAGTAGTCGATTCTGCTTGTTTTTCTGAGGGGATCGCCATGGTGGGATCTGATCAGTGGGTTTCAGAATCGTTGTGTGGTCCCCACACGAGCTAGCTATGGTGAATAGTTCATTTTTCACTAGTGCTCTGTTTCGGGCGAGTAAACAGCCTATCATGTGTGTTTTTCCGCGTGGAAAGCGATGATGGCCTCCGTTTTGGCCTAAGTGGTGCACAGTGTGGCGTTGTGGTGGGTCGCTCGGGTTAGCGACGTTTGGACTAGAAGTGGTTGAGGGTTCTCCCTTGGTTCATTCCTACGAGGGTTCGTGTGGCATCACAACCTTCGTATGGGTTTGTGATCCTCTTGATGGGATGTTTAAACTGTTAGAGTTGCGGTATCCCTCCGGTGGGTCGGAGCGGATCCTCTAGCATCTTTACCCTGGATCGGGTTATTGGTATCGCTGTGACCGTTTATTCAAGGACGGTGATCCCCTATCTAGCAGGTTAACCCCATAGGGTTTTGTGGCATCATTGGTAATATGATCCCCTACGCAGTGGGACTTGCCCAGTAGGGTTGTGGCATTGTTGGGTATACGATTCCCTACTCAGCATGAAGTTTATAGTAGGGTTGCAGTATCGTTGGTTATACGATCCCCTACTCAGCGGTTGGTGTCGGTAGGGTTGTAGTATCGTTGGTTATGCGATCCCCTACTCAGCGCGTGGTTTTGGTAGGGTTGCGGCATCATCGGTTCGATCCCTTACATCGCGAGTTGTACCAGATAGGGTTCTGGTATCGTCGTGAACATCTTTATATGGACGATGATCCTCTATCTGAGTGTGGAGCTTGTATCGAGCACCAGATCGGGTTGTGGTATCCCCCAGCGGATCCTGGGTGTGATCCCGTGTCTGTGAGAACTACGTAAGCCAGATCGGGTCGTGGTATCCCCCAGCGGACCCTGGGAGTGATCCCCTATATGTGAGCTACGTATACCGGAGTGGGTCTTGGTATCCCCTAGCGGACCTTAGCGGCGATCCCCTATCTGAGGAGTTTGGTGGCTATGTTGTTTCAGCGATGTTTCCTCAGTGATGTTATCCGACGAGCGTGGTCTCTTGGGTGAGCATCTGAGAAGTTTGTTTGGGACCCGATGGAGTGTATCACTCGGATGAGTGTCATCTGGTATGACAGTGTTCGTGTGGTGTACTCTCCTGGTTGGGACAGTTGTTGGTGATGAGGTCGGTACCTCTTGTGGCTTATGGCTTGAGCTGAGTATATCTGGATTGTTCAAGGTGTATGTATGGGAATACACCTTAGCTGAGCTGAGCTGACTAGTTGTGTTTAGCTGAGGATGGTCACGATATGGAGTTTCTCTCTCGTCTGGGTTCCCTCTGGCTGGGTTGAGCGGATTGTTGCCTTTCAATTGCTCCCTTGGGTTTTGGGTTTTTGGGGTGCCTACTGAGTATGTTTATACTCACCCCTGCACGGGCTTTGCCCGCACATGTTTGTGTCTTCTGCAGACCACAGGCCTTTTGAGGGAGTCCCAGGAGGACCCAGAGCAGGCGGATCTTAGTGAGCGAGTTGAACGGGGTGTCTGTCGGAGCTGTGCTGAGGGATCTATCCGGCGGGTGTTTGTGGCATCGTTCCCCTTCTTCAGAGCAGGTTGGACTTGCTTTGTACTTTTCTTTGGTGGGCCCTATTTTCCCTTTTGTACTTTTGTTGTTGCACTCTGGTTTGAGATAGATTGTATACATGCATTTACTTTTCTGTCTCTATATCTCTACACTATTGCATGGAGGTGTTTGTGGGTGTGTGTGTACAGGTACCTTAGGCTAATGCCTCCCATGTGTGTGATAGCCTACTCGACGCTGGTCGCCAGCCCCTGGCTTATTGGAGGCGGGATTGGGGAGTCGCGGCTCGAGCCCCATTGGGTCGGGTCGTGACATTGATGAATATAGACATGGGAATCATAAATAAGGGAACATAATCAATTCTTTCACAAATAATTGCCCAACCGTCTCTTTTAAAGAGGTTAAATGATGCTCAAAAGGGTGATGTGGGAATTTAGAAGAAAGTGGAAGCTATCAGAAAAGGGAAATCCTCAGTGTTCAATGTTAATGAAGAAGGAATTTTGAGATTTCAGGAAAGACTATGTATTCCATCAAGTACATATCTAAATAAAGAACTTTTGGATGATGCACATAGTTCAAATTTCTCTATTCCCTTAGGAATCACAAAGATGTATTGAGATCCCCGAGATCATTATTTGTGGGATAATATGAAGAAATAGATCGCTGAGTATACATCAATGTTCATGCTGTGTTAGCAAGTGAAAGAATAGAGGCAGAAGACTAAGGGAATGATGCAACCATTTCCCATACAAGCTTGGAAATTGGAGAACATCACAATAGACATTGTCACTGGACTTTCAAAGAAATAAAAAGGTAATAATGCAATCTGGATTGTTGTGGATCGTCTTACAAATTCTCCACACTTCATTGCAATTTAGGGGGATTTCTCAATGGATCAACTGGAACGGATATACATCAGGGAAGTGGTATGGCTGCATGGAGTACCACTATCTATTGTATTTGATCGAGATCCAAGATTCACCTCTATGTTTTGGAAGAGTCTTCAATATGCTCTTGATGCTGAACTGAACTTTCATCCGGCCTATAATCCTCAAAATGATGGCATATCTGAGTGAACTATTCAGACAATGGAATATAAGTTAAGATCATGTGCAATGTAATTTAAAGGAGGTTGTGATAAACATCTTCCTCTGGTTGAATTCTCCTACAATAACAGTTTCCACTCGAGCATTCTAATGGCACATTATGAAGCCGTGTATGGGAAGAGGTGTAGAATACCAGCATGTTAGGATGAATTTGGTGAGTGTAATATGCTAGGACCAAAAATGGTTGATGAAATAGTGTAGAAGGTGAAAACCATTCAGCAGCATATCAAGGAATCCCAGAGTCGACATAAGAGTTGTGAAGATAACCATCAATAGGACCTTGAGTTTAAATTTTGATACATGGTATTTATACACATATCTCCATGGAAGAAGGTCATGAGGTTTGGGAAGAAAGGTAAGTTAAGTCCTAGGTACATTATCCCCTTCAAGATTATTGATCATATTGGGGTTGTGGCCTATCGAGTAACACTTCCACCTACCATGGCCAAAGTACATGATGTATTTCTTGTATGTCTAGTTAGGAAGTACATACCAAGCCCTTTACATGTTCTCTCTTTAGAGGTTGTACAGCTAGAGAATGATCTTTATTACGAGGAGGAATGAGTGAAGATCTTAGACCATAGAGAACATGTTATATGAAATAAGACAATGCCCCTCATCAAGGGGTGGATAAGCGATGTGGGAATCAGAAGAAGTGATGAAGCAGAGTTAACCACATCTATTTTAGTGTGGGAAAAAGAAATTTCCCGGGGGAAATTTCGTAATGGGGGAAGATTGTAACAACCCAAACATTCATTAATGAAAATTCCTCTTGATCTAATTAAATGTATTATTATGGTTATATAAATTGTTTTCTTATTTGGTTTTATATTTCTAGATTTTTAAAATACCATTAAGAATTGTGACCATTTCTAATATAGTTGTTGAACAGTGATCACATGATTAGTAAAAATATAGGGCTTTAACAAATACAATTTAATCAGAAAAAGGAAGCGATGGCCTTATCCAGTAGATTTTCCTTATACGAAGCCCATTTTTCAGAGCTTAGAAAGGAGGTGGCATCATTGGGATTCACACTTGGCCAAGCCCAAGCTGAGCTAGAATACAATAAGATTGAGTGAAACTGCCTATGAGAGAAGTGAAAGTTGATAAAGATTACCACTTGAGCAATGTTATCCAAGACACCCCAAGAGTCTTTCACCATTATGCACCTTACCCCAAGGTATTACGCGGGTGTTTTAAGGGGTTATGTAACAAGACCCTAGTACTACAATTATTTACATTATTCTTGTATAGATAATATACATTCTTTTAATTATTGTTACTTTGTAAATAGTTTTTAAAGCACAAATAGTATACTTAGTGAATTTTCAACTTAGTAATATATTTTCCTAAATTAATGGCTTTTTTAATTAAATAATATTTTAATAAAATATTATTATTATTTTTACATTTATTTTTATTAAATATAATTTATCGTATAATTTTATGAATGCAATTATAATTTTTATTATGGTTTGAAAGTTGTTTTAGTCATAACCCATGATTTTTTTATAAATGTGGGTTTTATTTCAAAAGATACAATTCTAATATTTAGATAATTATTTAGATAAAATGAATATTATTTTTGGAATCGGGATTTTGAAATTATCAAACGGTGAATTTTTCATAATTTTCTGAGACAGTCAAATTTCTGGGTAAAATATTATATACCGTTTAAATATATTATTAGTTTTATGACATCCTAATGACCCAATAGTAATGTAATAAAATACTGTAAATGATATTTTCGGCCAATATATATTTTATCCTTATAATATTGTGATTTTGGGTTGGTTTTATTTATTTTACAAAGCATTAGTGGACACTTTAAAGCATATAAAACATTTTGTATTTTTAAATTATTTTCCTTTGGAGTGTGACTCACCTACACATAAGAAAAACTATTATTTTAAGAATTTCATCCATTGGAATTATAAAATATTTTTTTCCACTCCCCTTTCGAAAACCCCATGGGCAAAAAACATGGGCAGGATTGGGGTTTTGATTGGTTTAATGTGAGGTGTCTCAAACCAAAATAATAAAGAATCCCCTCTCCTTTCCTATATAAACGCACCCAAGCTCCCACTTCTTCTTCACTCAAAGACTTAGGAGTTCGTCCAAATCCTACCCTCCTCTCTCTTTAATCCTCCCAAGGATCCCCAATCTCCCAGGAATCCTCTCTCAATCCTCTCCCAAGCTTTGGGGATCACACTTCCAGGTAAGGGATTTCTTCCTTTTTCATT
>CAUJRU010003600.1:0-39187 GCA_963277665.1 Viscum album
ATAAATCTAGAAATCTTTTTTTGCTAGAAAATGGATTTCTCTAGGTGAACGATTGAGAAAACTCTGTGTATCCCATGCGTAAATCCACTACCTGTTTTTAAATAGAGTTACACTATTACCTTTTGGGGGATACACGGTTTAGGGGATCATGTGAAAATACATACGCTATATTTAGTGTTTTAATCCTTGATGTGTTTTTTGATCGAACACTCTTGAAACGTCATGATCCACTATGGAAATTTCCCATAGATTTTCCCACACCCAGAAACATCACTCATAAGTGATTAAATTCACAAAATAATTTTTCGAGATGCAGTTTTAAAACCAACTGGTTCAGTAAACGAAAATGCTAAAAAAACATCATTATTTAATTTGGTTCAAAACAAAGTGAATATAGACATAATATAAATAATTTTATAATATTCAAATCGTGTTCATAGTTTTATCATGGATTAAATATTGTTACATTCATATGATATGTGAAACCATTCTTGATAATCAAAATGGAAATTTTTCATGTATTGTCATTATTATACATTGTTTCCATGGATTACTTATTCTAAAACATAATTGGAGTATATTTTACCTATTCATATTTAATCCCAAGGATGAATTTTAATTCTCTTCTATTTTTCACTTCCCATAAATCAATTATTCATGGATAAACGTACATGCATCGCCTATGTGATGATTTTTTCTACCAACATCATAATATATTTTATGTGAATAAAAGTTATTTAATGATGATAGATATTTTGTAGGTTTTAATTATTTCACTTAAACTAGTATTATAAACTTTGAATTTACTTCCTATAAATGTTATATTTTTTTGTATTTAACTAACTATCCAATTTAAAATTCCCAAATTTATTTGCACCGCCAAGATTTCCCCATAATACTTGATCATTTACATTATATTTCATGTTTTCCAGTTGTCCTAGATCAATGTTATATTTTTTCATGAGAGAAAACAAATAATGGATTAGGTGATCTTGGGGGTGGGGAAACATGTATTGAACTTCTTCTATATAAAATTAATGTAGTAATATAATTCTCCTCACATATTATGTTAACCATGTATATGGTTATTGTGACATCTGCATTTCTATTAATCCAAATTTATACTGAAATTTTATTTGATATTTTATATTTTGTAGAACTGAATGTAAAAAATATATTTCAACGAGATATATATGGTAACACATTCATCGCAACCACACTGGAGAGATCTATAGTAGATGTACAATCCATATACAATATGATGAAGTAATTTTGTATGTAAAACCCATCAACTAAAATTGTGTTGTAGAAAATATATACTCCATTAATTATGATGACTCATTATGTTTATTTTCATGAATTTACAATAAGATTTCATATTCAATACATCTCAAATTGTGTGAGTATTTTTGATCCACAATATAATCCATTCTTTCTCTGGGTTCTTCCACATCTTCCCAACAATGTTGTCATTTATATAATCATTTTATATTAAATGATAGTAAATATCCTTTTTTTATTTAATATCCAATTATATAGTATGGATAATGATGATATTCATTAGATTTTATTATAATGCATAGATCATCTTTTTAGATTTTTTTTAGGCTTAAAACTTCTCTAATATGTTTTTGGTAACCTCATCTTCATGTTTGGATTATCATCCATTAAACATTTCATATTAATCATTATTGACTATAACATTTTTCATGATATATTTACAATTAATAATAATATTATTTACGATATTCTCAATTTAATGATATTATTTTTTATTAATATTTATTTAATTATGAATTATTTTAAATTTCTTGTGATTAGAAAAATTATCATTCGAAAAAAAATGAATCATACGAATTAATTTGTAAATATATAATTTATTTGTCTTGTTATCAGAATCCTTAGTTATTTACCCATATTTCAGAAATTGTAATATATAATTAACACATACCATAGGCCTAGTTGAATCCCTTGATCCCACTAATGTTTTAATTCTTTCCAATGCATAGTAATGGAGAATTATATTTGATAATATCCTATAAATTCATAATTATTTTCATTATTACATGTTTGGATAAGAATATCTTCTTCTTATTTTGACAACATGGGAATCATTTTCATATTAATCAATTAATTATTTAATATGTTCTCCAATGATTAGATAAGATAGGTTTAATATATACACTAAATTAAAATACTCCATGTATATACTCCATTCATAATTGGTAAAAGATTTCCACATATTCATTACGAATCCAGTAAAGAATATATTCAGAGGCGTGTTCTATCAATATGATACAAATTGTTTGACAACATTTTAGATGACCCCACTAAGGGGGTGATTAAATGGTTGAGTTTTTATTAAAAAATAAACATCAAATAAATTTATTTAGTATCTCAGTAATTAATTGATTGGATCTATTATAATTTACCAGTGGTTATCATGATGAAACATTAATTATAAATAATAATAGACACTGGGATTTGTTAATTAATATAATCACCCTAATGATTAGTACCTTTTGTATGGTAGTTAATATCCCCACAAAAAATATTCATTTCTATTATAAGAGAAACTAATATTCAAGGGATGAACTTGAAATCGTACTCCAATAACAAACCTAGTCTGAAAAGAGACTAAGAAACAAAGAAAAATTTTAAGGATGATGTTTTTTCACATCTAAAGTGATCATAAGTGTATCAAAAGCCTTCTTCACTAGAATCAAATTTTTCTAATAAATATATAAAAATAGAATTGTCAAATGGTTTTTAATATTTAAATGTAATGACTGTGAGATTTTAATCATGCATTAACGAGGATAGATACCTTTGATTCATATCATTCTATTAGAATATTATTAGTATGATAAAATTTAGTATTCATATAATCCTATGACCCAAATAACAACCATCAAATTCACTCTTTACTACAAAATTATAATATTTTCCTAATCTCCCAAAATTAATAATGGATATCAAACTATTTTGTTTTTTTTGTAAATATAAACTCTTGAAATAAGAGTCACAGTAAACAAATGTCATATAAACTCTAGAACATATAAGATATATTTATGTTATATTATATGTTATTTCATACTATTATTAAATTTCATGACATTGATTCATTTTTTTAAGTAAACTAATTATGTTATTATAATTAATATTTTTTAACTATTACACATCTAAGGACACAAACCTGAAGCATTACATTACATTTAACAATCGAAATTGTATTTCGAATGATTTGGTTCCTTCATGAGATTCATGTCCATGGATTTCTCAATCAATTTTCTAACCCTATATCCTTATAGAATAATATATTCAACACATTATAAATTTAAATACATGTAGAAAACTCATCAACTTCATCCAAAACGTTTCTATTCTTTTATTATATAAGGTTTTTTAAAACCTTCAACTTCTAAAGCATTTCATGAAAAAAAATTATTCATGTAAAAAAAGTGGCCCAAATATTCTCTCTATTTCGAGATACTATATGTACATTATTAATCATCATAGAATATATCTTTAGTTATCATTAATTCTACATTAGAAATTGTTTTTTCATAATTCCTTTTTATGAATAACTATTGTTGTTTATTCTCACGAACAACTTCCACGAACCATAATTGTGTAATATATATCTTGGAAGTCATTAAACAAATGTATTATATTTCTATGAAAAAAATAACATCTATCCAAATGATCCCAAAAAGAGTCTATGCATGGCTACCAAAGCATTTATAGGTGTTGTTTGATTAATTTATAACATATTTGGTCAGTTTTTTAATTCCATGTTAATGACATGTAATGATATCCCATAAAATATGTTTTGTCATAAAATGATAGAATTATTTAAAAAACTCAACATTTTAAACTCTACATGAGTTTATATATCATTTAATGACGAAAATTATCATGGTTACATCATGTAACATCCTCATTCATGTCAGAGTGCTAATGTGCATTTGATGAACAATCATATTCCATATATAAAAATCCTTTATACATGATCTGTAAAATGTTATATTATTAGAAAATAGATATTTATTTTATTAATAAAAGGAAGTAAAGATGATGTTTCATGAATTTATTTGTTATTTTAGGCTTGCGAACCTCTATAGGGATTTATCTCTAGAGATGACTATAATCTTTTGTGATCCCTAGCAGTTATTGCTATTTTTGGGAAAAATTGTGTGCAACATGTTTTGATAATTTATGGAGGAAGACAATGATGTAGAAACTAGTAGAACATCTGACCGAATGATAAATGATGGTAATGATATGTTCAAAAAATTTATTTCATATACAATTTAAGATTAAATACTTCTCTCATCATTATTACATTTGGTGAGATTCTTCATTATATATCAATATGATAACACTGCAAGTTAGTTATGTGTAACCAAGGTATGACCCCAATACTTTCTATTCTATCGAACCACATAATGACCCACTAGTTAAATACAACATAACATTTCAATTTCCTACCAATATAAGTTATTTTTCGACTACTATGCCCCATTATTTTGCTCATGATACCCTTGTTGGGCCATTATTGTTATTGTTGAATCAAAGATAATATTATTGTTTGACCTGTCCCTTTTGGATTCCATTGGCTGGCCATATAATTAAAATATTTCCCAAATAGACTTATTAAATTCTATGTATGATATTGAAAACTAAATTTCTATATTTCAGATAATTCATCATTTATAACATAATTTTTATTTAATTTTTTGCATGACCTTTAAAATGTATTCCAAAAAATTCAAATTTTCATGATATTTATAATCTATCATTGATATCATCCAATTAATAAACACAATTGTATGGATACATTACATTAATTATTTATGTGAATAATTTGCATTCAAATAAAATGACTTGGAAATGTAATTTCAAAAAATATAATTATAATAATTATAAATAATTCTAGGAGAATCAATCAAACGTGAAGGTGAATTCAATTAAATTAATTCCATTTAATTATAAAAGCATCACACATTAATTTAAATATGGTCATATTACATTTTAACCTCCATGGATGTACCTTCATAATAACCAAAAAACACTCTCTGAGAACCAATAAACTTCCACGATATTCTGATTTAATACATATTGATATTAAGAGATTTATCACTTAATGGACCATTAAAAAACACCAAAAATAGAATGTACTATTATCAAATATTTAATTATTAATATATAAATTTTTTTGTGAGTGTTATTATATTATAATAATCAAGAGTAGATATAGATAATTATTAAATAAATGTGTTTAAATGTTAAATAATTTTAAAATTATTTTTCATACTGCTTGCTTGGGAATACAATTTTCTAATTTCAATAGGAATTAATATTTTTTTAAAATCAACATAAAATTCAATATAATTAGTGTTTTAATATACTTTTTATGATTCATGAAAATTTAGAATAAATATGATGAACTACATAACATGAAAATATAGTGGGATCTACACCATGATGTTGTACACATCGTTTTACATCACTTTATTACAATCAACTAAACAAAAACTAGAAAATCTTCAGTAGTGTTAATGTAACTATTCATATAATTCAACAAAATGTTCTCCAGAGCTTATAAAGAGAATAAAAATAATATATAACTAAAATATTACTCATTTTTAATCTGGTTCAACATAATTTCTTAATTCTAAAATTTATCTATGTACATGATTTATGTTTTTAGAATAGTAATTCAAATTTATGACATTTTGTGTTGAGATATACTTCACAAAATAAATGGGTAGTTGGGTTGTGGATGAAAATTGAATAATATAGTGCATTAGTTTTTTAAATTATTTATATAGAGGGGATAATGACTAGAAGGGTATGTAGGGAATGAAATTGTTGGTTTTACCTCCACTCTAAATGGTATTTTATTGATTTTTCATCTAGTCGTAATATATATTTGATTTTTTTATTCCTATAAGAGTTAAAAAAGTAATTATAATAGAATTTTGTTTCATTAAAAAATATAGGTCACTATTATATCAATTTTAATACTCACATATTTAGTGTCTAAAAAATATATATATGATCACATTGAACAAAAGTACTATAAAAAATCTTATGATTATATTTCATTATTATTTCCACTATAAAAATTATACTACTCTTATAATTATTCAACATATTATTATTATTCGGTAAATTGACATCATCTTGAGAATTATTAGATCTTCTTCATGGAGGAAAAAATATTATTGATTCAATATCTAACTAGAAAACATATCCTTAAATGATTTTTACATATGAAATATATTAGATATAATTCCCTTTAGAAAAGAGGAATATTTTAAAGGGTTAACAGAATTGACTAGTATGAGAAAATCATATAATTAGTTGTAAATTATTTAGGTCAATCAAAAGCGATAAAACATATCATGGGAATTTTATATGATTAAAAAATAATGGATTTATAATAACGATCCATAATTTAAGGTAAAATCTTATATACCCTAAATATAAAAAAAATATATTCTTGCATAAGATTACAGACACCAGAGAAAACCCCCATTAGATTCTATAATATTATAGGAAAGTGGAATAACCATTATTTATGTTTATAATAGAAGCATATTAAACATATCAAATATCATTGTTATCTACCATGACCACCGTAAAATAGCTTATTAGAAACCAATATATAGATACCAATGATTAATATACATTAAAATTACAAAACATTTTCATAGTATGAAAAACAGTAAAAAAAGAGACCCCCAATGACCATATTATTCTAGTGCCTTTTGAAACATGGAACTATAAAAATGTGTATACAACTGAGCTACATTATCTCCAACTATGTTTTTCATGACTATCACCATTTTTTGTAAAATCACACATTATATATATCTTTATAACCTAGGGAATAAAAAATAAAATGGTGTGAGATCAAATTCTCAGTAATAGTAAAAAAATGTTGACATTTAATAAAAGATTTAGCATAAGTGTATGAGAATGTGATCATAATGTCCGAATATCATACCATGCATATAATAAGATCCAAAACATAAATCCTATAATAATCATATCATTTCATAAGACATGAATTATAATGAATTGATGAACACAATCCAAGAAAGAATAACATAGGAATAGATCATGAAATTTTGGAAGGCACATAATAATATATAATGAATTAAAAAGAATTCAAGGCTTTACTACCAAGTCCATCATAGTGGACAAAATTTATTTTCTGATATGGGTTCACACCCCATTATTTCCATGAATTACTAAACCATGTTCACTCATCATTCTAGCACTGTAATATTGAATCAAGCCCATTGCTCGTTCTGACCCTGTAATACTAATCTGAGTTCATTCCTTATTATAACTGTTCATATCTTATGAGATATAAATCGTTTCCCAATTAATTGGAGTGAAATATTGGTCCCACCGATCACAAAATAAAATCATACACACATGTTCCACAAGATTATAAATAATCATAACAAAACCCATAAAATAAAATGGGTATCATTAACATGTAATCACATCATAACCAATGTAAAAAGTTCCAGGTTTCATAATCATTTCATCAAAATATGAACTTATTAAAGAGAAACCACTTTCATTAAAATATATCATGTGAAAAGGGAATGGGTTTTATAACCATATAACCCATAAATGAGAAACTTGTATCATAAATAGATACCCGGTGAAAGAGAAACATGTTTCATAAAGACCCTGGCATGAAGTATAACACATTCAATGAATGAAAATGAATGAAGCCATAAAATAATTTCCTATAAAGGTGAGAGTAATATAAAAATATATCTTATTACATGAATATTTTTTTGAAATATATTTTACAAAATATTACGTCATGAAAATATTGTTAATTCATTGAAAAAATTATTATAATAAATAAAACGATTAGAAAATCATTTTCATAGAAAATACCTAGAAAAAATTTTAAAATCAAAATTATAAAAATTTAAAATCCATATTCATAGAAAACACTATGTAATATAATAATGATATGCTGAAAATATTTTGAACATAATTTAAGTTAAATTAACCTTGAAAACTTATAATGAAATATTTCAAGAATTTTCAAAAGAATTTTCCCTGAATACATATAAAATTACATTGAAATTTTTTTCAAAACATTTTATATGAAAATAAATTTAAATATAATTTGATAAAAATTATCCTTTTAGACCTAAAATGGAATATTTATAGAGTTTTCAATTGGTAAATTTTTTCATGTTGTTTGAGGTAAAAAGAGAATTACTTTTTTATGTTATAAAATGTAGAAAAATTCATTTTTTGGAATGTAAATAATATGATTCATTTGAAATAATTGATAAAATAAATAAAGGATAAAATGAATTTTAAATATTATAGTAAAATAGTTTAATAATATAGGAAACCTTTTTTATAATACATTTTTTTATGAAACAAAATTTCCAACTGATTTGTGGGTAAATACAGTCATTATTAAATACATATTCTTAACTATCATATCTGTAAAACAATGTATTAATGGTAAAAATTCATGAAAATATTGATAATATCTATAGGATAATAACATTAATATATGTTATTGATTTATGTATTATAATATTTCATCAACTTAATCATAAACATAATCAATCATGATTAGCAATGAGATTGTTTCAACTATATTTTACCACTCTTTTACATTGATCCATAATCCCAATGTATGAAAATTAGATTAAATAATGGTAAAAATATGTTGAAAATAATGGGATTCATTATATTACATTTCAAATCCAATATATTCTCCCTTGAAAAATTAATGGTTCATGAAAATGCCTATGTCTCAACGAAATAAAATTGAGACAAAATTAATTTAATGAATTGGTAAATTTTGTATCATAAAAGCATTGAAAGAAATATAATAAAATAGATATGTAAATAAACATAAATTAATAATAATAACATTATAATTCATCAATGTGAAATACAAAAAACACTCAAAATGAATGGGTGTTGAGAAAAACATGTATCTCAAGGAAAAAAAGAGAGACAAATCCCCTTAGCTTTTGTGTTAATTCTCTATCTACACATAAAAATCATCGGTACAATAGATATAAATTTATTATAAATATTTAATGGACCAATATTCTGATACATAATAATATATATATTTTTATTTTTAAATTAAATTACTGTCTAATTAAAATCATATGTAAATGTTTCACTTCCTGTAATATTCGCTTTATTATTTGCATGTTCTTTAATTTAATATATATTTTGTCCATAAATTGATACCATGATTTATAGAAACAAAAATTGATATAAATATCATTTATATTAAATATATTAGAGTTATATATTTCTGTATAATATAGAAGTATGAAATGGAATTCACTATCCACGGAGATGGTTAGTTGTACATACACAATAACATTGTTTCATATTTCCTTATCGTATTAAAATGATGAATAAAAATGAAATATATGTATATATATGTATTATAATTATATTAAAATTTTTATTTCATATATATAGTATAAATTTGTAAAATAGAACATAATATATTCTATGTAGTTTGGGAAATAATCACATCTCTTTGATTGGGTGGTAGTACAAAATTCCTCAAAATGAAATTATCGTATTTACAACAAGTGGAAGTTATAAATATATTTGATTGAAAATGATTTAAAAATTTTAATGAAAAAATAAAAATAAAAAAATATATATATAAATAGATATTCCATCATAATTTTCTCCATGAGAGGTGGTAATGGAAAACTGAACTTTCAAAATTTTGTGAGATGATAGTTCTCTATACACGTAAAGAGTATATTCATTACCAATTAGATGTAGGTATTTATATGTTTTAGTAAAACACATTGGATAAAAACATCCCATTATATTTATAATACTAATGTTTATATAATTATTTAGAATAAATAAAGTGGTGGGGAGGATATGAAAATAAATGGTAGAAGCTTGAGAGAATATGTTACCTCCTAATCGGGTAACTTCTTTTGGATTGTTCCAAAAGGCATTCATGGAGTGATTTTTTACAATGTGGTTTTCTATTAGTAATGGAGGGATTTTGAGAAGTTTAATTTGATGATCATTATTTCTATAGTGTGGCATGAGAGGTGTGAGGATTTGGGAGGATATGAGGCCTTATTAATGTTGAAGAGGAGTGTAGCTTTGGTATATATTTTAATAGAGAAGTCTGTTCACATTTTCATGATAAAATTAGATAAAATTAAGGTAAAATGTAGTGTAATGTGTCTTAAGGTAGAAATTTGGTGAGAAATTGGATCTCATACAAGTGTCTAGATCATTTTGTGTTATAAATTTAACATTTAGTACATTTTTAACCTAATTTCTGCATAATTGTTGAAATTAATTTTGAAAACATTCATTAATATGTTTGGTCAGAAAATATTTTGATCTTATTTTACATTATAAATTTTGATTATTACAAATAATTTATCATTGTTTCAAAACTCTAACAGCATAACTGTCAGTAATTAATTTAACCAATAATCTCGCGGATAAGATGGCACTGCGTGTTTCAATATAAAATCGTCCAAAAGTTTTTCTATGTTTTTTAACACAATATCAAACTGAAACTTATTCCAATGACCAAAATTGGATTTATTGATATAAATATTATTTTATTAAACATTGAAACTAAATAATAATATAAATTATCATTGTAACTAATTATTATGAAAATGGAAGTATTGAATTACAATGTAGTATCTTTCATTATTCATCAAATAATAATTTTTCTATGAAACAGATAAAAAAATATCCCTAACATGATTTAGAAATTATAAACTCAAATAATTTTTTTAACTTTATAAATTTAAATTTCTAAATGTGTCCAAAAATAATTTTATTATTTTCTATAGAGGAAAATTAGGAAATGTTCAATGAAGAATATATTTTTTCAAACATATAAGAAATTTTCCAAAAATCATATCAATCATTATGTAAAGACACGGTTTTTCCATGTATTTTTTTTATTTTAGGGAATTATTAATAGTCTGAAAAAATTGACGGCGGGTGATTCTGATGCCTGGTGATCCCGAATTTGAATTTCTGATCTTTTTTAACATAAATCCAATAAATGCGTTGGTGGAATTTTCCAACCTATAAATTGGATCATAGATAAAAAATAGGAGTGTATCATTGAAGCTGTAGAGTTAGGATTCTTTTAAGGGATACTTCACATTAACCATAGTATTTTGGGTGAAAAAGAATGATTTTCCGACATGTAAAAGAATAATAAAATAACAAGGATTGTTTCCCTCATTTCTTTTCCTCCCAAATACATGCAGCTGTGATTGGACCAACGATGTTTCAATACATTAATTGGATTGAATCCCCAATTAATTGTATCTACATCGATGGAATCAGGAGGGTTCCAAATAATTTGAACAGTATTAAATTTACATGTGTTACTCTTCTCTCCCTATGCTATTTATATGGAGTTTGGTGAGGAGTATTAGAACATTTTCACCAAGAGATTATGTTCTTATAAAGTGTCGCAACACCAACCACTTGGAGGATGGGATCGGTTCTAGAGAGTGGTGACGAGCAACACTGAATTACAAACTGAATAATGACGATGGAGTGGCATCAATGGCGGCATGTTGTTGGAACGAAAAAAACTAAATCTTCCTCAATCGCTTGCGTTCTCCATCGATATTGAAGTAGAGTTCTTATTTGGTTTTCGATTAAAGAGTTGTTGAATCTTCTTCTACACTCTTGTTATCAAGCTAACGCGGAGGGGGTGGGGAAAACAAACAAGTCTTGAACTCTATGCCTTTTGTTGGAATTTTGGTGCACCGATGCACGAAACCATCCGAGAGGGTCATGGTCGTTGTCGTGGTCAGTGATGACGGTGTCCCGCAACAGTTGAACATGAAGGAAGTGGAAGCGCGCTACTAGATAAGGGGGAAATGACTTATCACCTCTGCAGACAATGGTAGCCAGCACTGGCCGACCGTGGACGGAGTAGGATCGGACTGCCATCGCGTGATGCGGGATACAACTGCTTATTAAAACCGCAATGGAGGGTGAGGGACCTACCCCCTATGGTTCCTCCAGCGACCGAGTGTTTATACGTGGTGTCACTGATCCATTACCTGAATAAAATAGTTGTTCTCATGTAGTGGGGGTGTGATGCCCTCCCCATGCCATCTAGATCGAGCCCCATCGGGCCACTCCTCTAGTAGGTTGAGCCCCTATGAGTCTTGGGCCACATAAACTCTAGTGGGCTAGGCCCCTCTATGGTTAAGGATGTGCCCCTCCGCGGGTTGGGCAGCGCCCCTCTATGTGTTGGAACACGCTAGCCCAGTAGGCCGCACCACCCTCTTTCTGCTTTATCACCTTCGGGTGGTGTAGTAGTAGCACCACTACCCGTTGAGAAGCTATTTCCACCAACCCCACTAGTGGACGGTGCATGCTGACTAAGCACGTTAAACGATTTTGAAAAGTAGAGGCCTCCATGGTTTCGAGGTGAGACTGATCCATAAGTAGACGAGGACTGGATGGAGGTTGTGGCAAGAGTTTTTTGCCTAGTTGGGACACCTACTAAACTGATGGTTATCCTAGCTTCCAGTCTCTTCTAGGGAGTATCTGGGAGATGGTCAAGTCTGACACTCCAGATTTACAATGAGGTGACCCTCATCTCGGGGACATAGAGGGCCTTTTACTATAGAGTTTGTCCCAATAACTCCACGAACATGTCATATTCATGAGTTTCTACACTTACAACTGAGCATCATGACCATGGACCATTTCTCACCGAGGATCACTGATCTCCACCTCTACTCCACTAACATGGTATAATACCCTTTCTTTATAGGTTGTAACTTTATAGCAGGGTCTCTTGAGATGATATCAGTGCATCCCTGATATCGATCAGCATTCTGATGTAGGACGGGTAACTAGAGTGAGTGATTTTGGTGGAGAGCTTCCTAGATGAGCAAACACTGACATCGGGACCCACCACCAATCATCATGTTGTGTAGCCATCTGTAGTAGGCAGTAGATGGATGACACTGGAGTCTAAGCAGAACAGACCTTTTGGTGGACAACATCAGGATACAAGGTTGGTTGTGTGGGGGTAATGTGATTGAGGAAAACAGATGAGGAGCATGAAGTTCTACTTGTGTGGCAGGCATTGTCACATGGATCATGATTTGTCAGCCCGCCATACAGATGAGTAGAATATGGTTAGGGGACCACTGAGGTAGAGTCTGAGATTCAATCGAGGAGGTCTACTGATATTTGGAAGACTTGGTAGAGGAGCTGGCCATGTTGCAGGTGGTGGGAGACAGTTTGAGGTTCTACATCCACCACCTCTTAGTGGTCCACCCAGACCATAGGAAGCAGGATGAACATGAAAAGCTCACCTCTTGGAAGCTGAGGCCTATGACCAAAACTCTCTATATATGATTATTGTAATGATATTTGTATACTCCACCCTAGAGGTCGTACTGGTAGTCATAATATCCAATCACTCTTTTTTTCCACATCCCTCATTAGGAGATCTGATATTCTAGGGGATCTGTTGGCTCGATCCGTGTGAAAATGAAACATACAAGAGAATATGTGATGATTACACACTAGTTCCAGCAGTGTGACCATACTCTCGGAGGCATGATCTTCGGCTTGGATCTTCTAGTAGTGGCGTCGAGGCCTTACGACTTCATTTGGGGTATAGAATGGTTATACAAAAGCCATGCTCATATTGACAATATTAGTTGAAACATGTGGTGAGTCTGCAAGGATGCAACCAGGTTATCCATTACTGAAGAGATTTAATCCTTTGCATCATAGGATAGACATACCCTGATGAGCGTGTAAGGGATTACACATTAGTTGGGTAGTTGTACCCTTGGAATAATATACGTTGAGAGTCTTATCAATCGTGTAGTGGTAGACCAGTATGATGTTGTCTTCACTGATGATGTTTCAAGACTACCTCCACATAGATAGATAGACTTTTACATTGAAATGTAACATGGTATGAAATCAATATCTACAAAAACATATCAGATGGATCCCACATGGAATAGTGAGTTACATGTACTACTGGTGGACTTGCAGAGGAAGGGGTTCATAAGGCCCAGTGTTTCTCAATGGGAAGCCCTGAATTTGTTCATGGATAAGGAAAAAGAGATTTTGGGGCTTTATTAAGATTATCGATGCTTGAATATGGTGACCATGGAGAACAAGTATCCACTACCGATGATTGATGATATTTTTGATCAGTTGAATGGAGCTCGTTGGTTTGTGAAGATAGACCTCGGATCAAGCTATCATCAGCTCACGGTATGAGATGAGGATGTGTAGAATACATCCCTCAGATGTCATTATGTCCACTATGAGTTCTTGATTATGCCATTCGACTTGACCAACACCACTGCAGTGTTCATGGGACTTATTACCAGAATCCTTCAGCCATACCTCTATCTCTTTGTGGTGGTCTTCATCGATGACATGTTGATATACTTGGCATCAGATGAGGATAATTATTATCATTTTCATATAGTACTAGATGAAAATTGAGATCACCAGCTTTATGGGATGCTCTTGAAGTGCCAGTTAAGGATAAGGGTGGTCCACTTTTAGGGACACATCATATTAGAGGTTAGAGTTGTGGTAGATCTGGAGAAGATATAGGATATGATTTCTTGGGATCCACCTAGGAGTGTGACCGAGGAGTAGAATTTCTTGGGATTGGCTGTGTACTATGATATATTCATACCCGAATTCACCAGAGTTTGTCACCCAAGTGTGTGTTTACGAATAATGGACCACCCTTCATTTGGACAAAGAGATTCCAATAGAGTTTTCCGGAATAGATGCAAAGAAATCCGAGGGCCCCATCTTGAGGGTACCAGAAAAGGGAATTGGGTATGTAATATTCTGTGAAGGAATTGGGACTGCTCTTAGATGTCTCCTGATGTAAGAGCATGGAGTTATCACATGTGGTTAACAACAGTTCAGACAGCGTGAGCATAACTACGCTACCCATGTCCGGGAGTTAGAAGTAGTGGTCTTCTCCTTGAATATGTGGCGACAATACATGATGGGTGAACAATTTAATGTTTACTATTATTACATGACTCTCTTATATATATTCTAAAATAAAGACCTACCCCTGATAAAACGACATTGGGTAGAGATCCTCCAGGACTATGACATTGAGGTAGTCTACACTACTAGGAAGAGGAACGCATTAGCATATGCAGTCAGCAGGAGGTCTGGTCTATAGTTCATGAGTGATGTGACAAAAAAGATAGACTCATTGCAGATATCCTTTGTGGATAAAGATGGATAATATTACCTTCAGTATATGACAATCACTCCCCCACTTCAACAGTTTTTTTGGAGGCACAACCTGAGGACATTGACTGTGAGGCACGACATGCCCAAATATCCTCAATACATGTATTTGATGGATTTTCTGAAGGTGGGCAGCACGTCCTCCTCTTTTGAGGACACACTATGTTACCCATGGTTCTAAGGGATGATGTGTTTATAAGGTTCAATAAATCCCTTCTAGAGGTACATCCTTGTGTGGAAAAGATGTATGAGGACATTGGGGGTCAACACTAGTGTCTAGTGATAAAAAATAAGTGGTAGAGATTGTTTGACGATGCCTCACTTTTCGGAAACTGTAGGTCGAGCACCAGGGTCCAACATGAAAAGCACAACCGCATGAGGTTCCAGAGTAGAAGTGGGATGGTATCTCCATGGACATAGTGATAGGGATACTAGAGAGGCACATGGTACATGATTTCATTTAGGGGATAGTTTACCAACTCACCATGTCATCCAATATCCTACCCATCTAAGATCATAGTATAATAGTGGACATGAGACCCCTCTACAGGTAGTAGATTGTTCTAATTCATGGGGTTCCATATAAAATCATATCTAATCATGATTTAGGTTTTACATAATTTTTGTGGAATGGATTAAAAGAGGTGTTCGAGACTCATCCACATTGAGCACCAACATAATCCTCAGACGGATGGTCAGAATGATCAAACCATTTAGACTCTTGATGACATACTTCATAATCGTGTCCTATATTTTTTCCATAGTAATGAGGGTCACATTCCCATGTTTTATTTTAGATAAAACTATAGATACCAATAAACCATAATAATGGAACCATTAGAGGCCTTATACGGTCGACCATGGAGATCACCTCTATGCTTGACAGACCCAGGGGAGTCAAAAAATATGGGACCAAAGTCCGTACGGGCTACCACTGTGAAGGTGCAGATCATCCCGGAGCGGATAGAATCTTAAAAGAGTCTAAAAAAGTATTATTTTGATAGAAGATAGAGACATTTGGGTTTCCAGGAGGAGGAACTCATATTCATTCGAGTATCCCCTTTGTGGGGACTATATATATTTGGCCTAGGAGAAAAACTCTCACCAAGGATTATCTTACCATTTCTGATACTTCAGAGGATTGGAGAGGTAGCATACTACTTGGCACTACATCCAAAGTTGGAGAGGGTGCACGACATCTTACACATATCCCAGCTAGGGAAATATGTACATAAACTATCTCACATCATCGACCCTGGAGAGATGGACTTTGATGATGGGGAGAAATTTACGAAGTTACCATTGGAGATTGAGGATTGACAGTAGCGGTTCTTTTGTGGACAATTGATTCCTCCAGTACACGTTAGCTGGCAGCATGGAATCCCCCAAGATGGCACATTGGAGAGAGAGGCTCTGTTTTGAGCTCAGTTCACCAATATTTTTCTTATTCAATGTTTTGTCTTTATGGGTTGAAAAACCCTATGTTAGGGAGAATTTAACGACCCATTTTTTCCATGTAATTTATTTTAATTATATGGAATTATTATGAGTTTGAGAAAATTTATAAATGTGATTCAAAAGCCCAATGATTATGGAATAATTTATTGAACTTTTTATAAGGAATTTTTAGTAAACACGCGTGAGATGTTTTCTAACATTTTATCCGGTGCTCCGATTAAAAATCTGAGGGCACCATTGAATCTTCAGTGCCGAGATTCACTTAAGTGAGACTTCCATTAAACAATAGTATGTTGGGAGAAAGATAAATATTTTATTACTTTTTAATGAATTATAAAATAAAAACAATATTTTATTTCACTCAATTCATTTCCACAAATAGACATGCAGTGGAGGAAGGACCAATGACATGTCATGACATTAACTGTCCTTACTCCTCAATTCATTATAACAGCACCATTGGAATTAGTAGGTTTCTGTAATTAATTGAACCCCATGAATTCCACAGGTGTTACTATTCCTCCCACTCTACAATTTATATGATTCTTGGGGAGGGGTATTGACATGACATCACCAAGCGACAAAGTTCTGATAAAGATTCATGACTTCAACCACTTGGAGGAAGACTCCAGTTCCGACGAGTGGGGATGAGCAACACCGAATCACCAACTGTAAAATGACGATTGAACGGTACAGTTGGCGGATAGTTTTTGGGACCAATAAAACTGAATCATCCTCAATTGTAGGCATTCTCTATCAATCATGTGTTATAATTTTTATTTGGATTTAGATTAAAGAGTTGTTGAATCTTGTTCTATCCTCTTGTTATGAAGCTAACATAGAGCGCTCATACAAAAAAAACAAGGCCATGACCCTCCACCAATTTTTAGAATATTGGTGAATTTTTCAAAAGAATTTTTTTTGAGTTGGAAGAAACCCAAGATAACGGTTGCTGGAGATGGGGGCTATGAAAAATCGCTACGGTGGATAACATCATCCTGCCACCGACAGATGAGAAGCGCCGCAACGTCGTACGCTGCTGGAGGTTGTCGCATCTCGAAACCGTGGTGGAGGAGGAGGGACCAGCCCCTGCGGGTCCCCCGGTGATCAGGTTGTGCCTCTAGCAGGCCACACCCCTATGAGGTCCAGGCCGCAAAATCCCTAGTGGGTCGCACCTCTAATAGGCTACGCGAGCCCAACATGCCTCACACTTTTGTGGGCCAGACTGCACCATCCTAGTAGGATGCACTGCCTAGGATGGTTGGTCCGGTCTGCGGCCAAGACCATGTGTGCTGGGTTAGTCCTGGACTAGGATAGGTCAACCAAAACTGGTTCTGGTCAGCCCGGGTCATTCTATTCGATTTGGACCAGACCCCACCAGGCCTAGTATAACATAAAGAACCGTAACATGAAATATGGGCATCCGTTTGACGAACCTTCTATGGTTATAGGATCATTGAAGCAATAATATTATTTTTGTATAGTCCAATTGCGTTTTGGAGAATGATTTACTGTGGATGGGTTGGATCGAATCTGAATCCAACCGGGCTATCAGTACTAAAACACTTATACGTCACATATCGGGCGTCCGATTGACATGCTGTATTTTGCGTTAGAACCCTTACGACGTAGCGGTCCTTTAGGAGAGTTATTCGTGGAACATTGTGATGGTTGATATAAAACTGATGGCATATGGAGATGATCTCAAATACTCAAGAGTACACAGAGTGGGAATCTAGTGGCATGTTTTGAGGTGGAAGAGATTGGCCACAACCTAATGAAAACAAAATTGATATGTGGGTCAGCATCTATCGATATTTTGTTGTTCAGAAGTTAGAGATCTAGTGTGGGTCATTATCTATCGATCCATTTAAGGTCCTCGCCTAGGAATAATGTGTGTTTCAATATCTATTGACCCTGTGTGGTTCATCAGTGGAGCCTCTTAAAATAATAAGTTGATTTAGATATACGAGTAATCATTTGTACTTATGTACTTAAATTATATACCTTGTGTGATATAAGCTTTTACCATCGCGGTTTTACCTTCATGGTGTTACCCTTATGGTACTTTCACCGTTATGGTGTAACCATTGTGGAGTTACTTTTTTGATACTTTTACCTTTGTGGTGTTACCTTCATGGTGTTATTTTTGTAGTATGTTTCCTTCGTGGATCAGGTGTGAACAATCTTAAAAGCTGCAGCCTTTGTATAATCAAGAATGAGATGAGTATACATTTATTACATAGGAATATGTATGGGAATATATCGATGAGGAGTTGATTACTACTTTGTGCTTTGTGGTTGAGATCTTGCTTGTTTTTTTCCCATTGTGGAACTCTGGGAGGCCTTCGGGGGCCTCATGGTCCCTACTAAGTATTGTTATAATCACAACTTCAGGGGTTTCTCCCACACATTGTGGTGTCTCATGTAGATGATGAATAGTTTTTATCGAGGCTGAGGGATCAAGGGATGGATGTTTCTTAGAGGTGGAACATTTGACGTGACATGACGTAGGACTGCTAATAATGGGTTTTACATACCCTTTAGGTAGGATCCTCGATGGACGATCTAGGAGTTGTTTTCTATTTTATTTAGTACATGTATTTCTATTTTGGCTTGTATTCCATCCCCTATACATTCAACACATTTTTTAATAAAACCTTTTATTTCATGGTTGATTTTTATTATGTTATTGGATTGTGTGCTTGTATAGGATTAAAGGAAATGCCTTCACGTTATAGGAATATTCCTTTCCGGTGCTAGTCTCCAGCCCCTGGCTAATGGAAGGCGAGATTTGGGTTATCACGGCACGATATTCAGGGGACAAGTAATGACCCATTATCAATTTTACTAAATTATATAATGAAATTTAAAAAATATTTTAAATGTATATATCACTATTAAAATTACAATGTTTAATTACTGGGGTACACTTATCTAATTTATATAATTATAAAAATAAAATGAGGCTTTGTAAAACCTCGTTGTTTCATTTTACGTACTCCAAGTCCATGTTGGGTGTAGCATAAGAGATGTTAGTTAAAGTTGAATAAAATGTTGGACTATGTAAATTAATTTAGAATAACATTTTAATTTTTTCATGAAATGGAAAATACCTAATGATTAAATTAAATTGATTAAAATATATCACAAAATCCTTGGGTGTTATAAAGAAATATTTTTTCATATCATATTGAATAATTCATCACTACCTATGTCACATAGATGATCGAGAATAATCACTAATCCATTTTAATTATCTAATGATAAATAAAGAATTGTTCAATGCTTTTGTGGAATATATATG
The DNA here is from genome assembly GCA_963277665.1 of Viscum album. Taxonomy (NCBI): domain Eukaryota; kingdom Viridiplantae; phylum Streptophyta; class Magnoliopsida; order Santalales; family Viscaceae; genus Viscum; species Viscum album. Next base: position 20,096 of record CAUJRU010003600.1, read on the forward strand.
GTCCAACCAATATAAAATATTATTTGATAAAAAAAATCATCATTCCCTATATTATTTATCTTTGTATAAAACACTATAATAAAAATATTTGATTTAGAACACCCTATAATTGTATTACATAAAATTACATCATGATTTATATGGATTTTCACAGAAATTAAATCTCTAAAAATAAATATTTTAGAAGAGGATATTTAGGTTTATCAGGAAAAATTATGCATCAGATAAATATAATTTTATGAAATATATGAAATTTTAATTATTGTCATAAAAAGTGTATTTATCAAATATTTTTTAACTTTGTAATAGAAATAAATATTAAGATCGATTTTAAAAAATCACCCTCTAATAGTTGAATGGCATCATTAATAAGACATCTCATTAAATAAATCATCAATATTGCAAATATAAAATGATATAAATTTAGGTAAAATAAGGTGGATTAAGAGATTACTATAAAAAAATATTGAATGAAATGTTATATTAACATTTAACTAGTTATAATGAAAATATACACCGCATAAAGTGTTAAAAAATATAGTATTGATAATAGATAAATATAAATATATGATGTAAAAAATGAAAAAAAAATTAGGTTTCATAAAAGTGAATCCAAAAAAACCCATAAGAACAATTAGTCACATTAATGAAAAATAATGATAAAAATTTGTTGTAATAATTCCAAATAAAATAAAATTTATATAGTGAATGATATCCACTAAAGATAAATTGTTTTTATGATGGTGTTATTAACCCATTTACAATGTAAAAATTATATATTTAAAATTTAAAATTACGAATAATTTAATAGTTGAATAAAACATTCAATGAAGAAAGTCTTGTTGAAAATTTTATTTTCATGCCAGGATTTTATCATAATTTTTTACATAAATGCTATGAATTAGCACCAATGGAGACATTATACTTTTTAGGCCATTAAAAAACAATAAATGATTTCATAGTTTACATTTAATATTTTTTCATAAAAATGTGTTTTAACTATTGTTATTCCCAAATGATAAAAATATTTTACATTATAAATATTGTAAATAGTTTATAATAAAATCTATTAATGTGAAGTTTAATGAAAAAAATGTTAGAGGATTTAATAATTGATATCTTGAAATGGACTGTTTAGTTTTTGGAATATTTTATATTAGATACCCTAAGAAATATAATTCAAAACAACATGATTTGTTTCATCAACATAAATATTATTTGATTGATATATTAATTTTACATTTTCTAATCATTTATTTTAACTATTAAACCAATCACCCAAATCCATTTCTATATTGAACCCAAATATATATTTTCCAATTATTTAATTATATTATAATAATAATTGAAATTTAATATATTCTTTGAATCGTAATATTTATTTTCTGCAATACGAAGTTATTCAAATTTCATTTTATGTCTCTTTGTCATGTATTTTAAACATGAATCTTGATATTGTATAATATAAATGACTATTGTTTTTAAAAATATTATCTTTTTAATTTATTTCATTTGATTGTTTTTTTAATTCATATTTGATAATTATTAATATTTCTACCAATAATTTTTATTAAGGTTGATATTTATATGATATTAATTTTTTTTTGTTATTTTTATATAGTTTATTTGTGATTAATTTTTCATTTACTTATAAATTAAAATATATGTAATTTTTTAATTTAATGTTATTATCTAATCTTATAGATATTTTGATAATGAAAATCCAATATATTTAGATGGAGTTGGTTGTTTGATATTAGATATTTCTAGTTTATATTGATGTCTATGAAAATTTTTATCATTTTTTAAATTCCAATATCTAATCTAATGTAGTTTTATGTATCCATTTACTATTGTAGTGGATGATATTTTTTTTAATTTATATATTATTATAATATAAATTATATTATATAAAATTTTAATTGATTGATCATTCGTCTTTTCTTGATAATTCATTAAATAATAAATAATAATATATTAACAATTTTTGTTACATTTATAACTAATTGATTTAAATACATATATTTTTTGGAAATGAATATAAATTTGGGGTATCTTTTTTAAAAATGGAAGACATTATTTTTTTGGTTGATATTAAATAAAAATCCATGGTTTTTTGTTTGTAAGATATATTTTTGAATAATTGACCCAAAACTATTCCAAATAAAATAGTATTGTAAAATAATATTTCATTGTGGAATCCTATTATATTTATATTGGAATTGATCTGGACATTATTTTATTAATCATGGATGAGAATATATTTGATAATTTTGGGATTATCGTTTGGAGTATATAAATTCACCCCTAATGCAACTAAAATTGTGTGATTGGAAATATTATATATTATTATAATGGTAAATAAATGAAAAATGTTATCATAATAAATTTACAATTGTGAATTTGGTATATCTATCGAGGACATAATAGAATATGGGGGATGTTTTAGGTTATTATTTTTTTCTATGATTATTCTAATTTAATATCATTTTATATTGTATGATGTAATTATTTATTACGAAGTTTCAATTTTGAGTGTTTTGGCCATTAATAAAATGTTATCATTTATATTTATATTTTTTTTATTTTATTTTAAATCATTACACATAGGTTTTTTTATTTGATTCAATTTTTACAATTTTTTATTTTTATTATTTATTAATTTGATTTCAATAAAAATTAATTTTTTTATTTTCCAATTATGATTATATAATTAAAATTTATCTGTTTGTATATGTGATTATTTTATTATATGTTTAAAAATAATGAAAAATTATATTTCAACGTATGTTATTAGTATATCATAATTGTATATAGTAACATATAAAAAGGATTGAATATTAAGAAATAGTTGGCAATGTTTTGGAATTTCAGAAAATAAATTTAGAAATAAATGATTGAATTTTATGTCCACATGTCAAGTATATGAATATGTGAATGTTATTACCTAGTTAAATAAAATTCAATCAATATATATATATATAGTATTAATAATAACTATCCAATTGGGAAGTGACATGTTGAAATAATGAAAATCTAATGATTTAATGCAATTAAAGATATTCACAATGTGATAAAGGGCATATTGATAAAAATAAAACAATATGTAGGTGTTTAAATAGACGAAAAAAACTATTTAATTATTGTCTAGGGTTAGTTGGAATCCAAATCTCTCAACATGAAATATATTTATACTGTTATAAGATGTGATGAGATTAGTTAATTTGATTGAAATAAATGTGTGGATTGAAAAAAATATTCACAAAATCTCTTTATCATTTAATATAACTACGTAAAAAAGGAAATGATCAATATGAATCATTTATATTTGGAAATGAAATATTTTTACCATTGGTATTTAGTAATAAAAATGTAAATTCATTCGACGAATATCATTTCCTATATATGAATAGATATAAAATTTTTTCAGAATATCCTAAATGTGGCACATATTGACATGAAAGGGATTGATAATTGAACATTAATTAATTATCATAAATTTACACCAAAAATCCCATTAATGGAATGTGTAAAATTTTAATTTTTCTTTTTTTGAGTTGAATATATATCAATTTAAACAACATAATGTTTTCATGATTGAATTCTGATGAGCATATCTCTGATAGAATCTTATAATGACATACGAAATCACCATAATATAAAATATTTTTTAAAAATATTCTTCATTTCTAATGTCTATCTAGAAATATATGAATGGTTTTATGCATAGATGTAATACATCCATATTATATACATACTAGCTAATATAGTTAATGATATAATTAGGTAGTAGTTTACATCATGTCCCCATATATGTGCTTTTAAAATTTATTTGGTATGAAAAGGCTACTGATATGTCATCCAAAAAGAATGGAAATTATATTAATGATTATCCTTAACAAAAAATTGATGATTTGAAATTTATATGTGGTAAATATGTTATAAATTTTCATTAATAAATAACTATTTTTTTCTTTTGGGTGATATGATAATATTTACTATAAATAATTCTCCCACATATAGATATTTATAAGCATACTATGATAATGTATACATTGTAGGTCCAATTTTCATAGAAGATACTTCTTATTATCAATTTTATAAATGAAGGAAACCCATGTATAAGGGACATTCGAGATTATTTCTAATGCAGTGAGGATTGATAAATAAATTCAACTAATTAGAGGAGTATAATATCCCCAAAATACAATTTAAGCTAATAAATATTACTGTAGGGTCAAAAACATCAATATCAAATTAGAAATAATTTAATATTTGGATATCAAATATTTATATGGATTAAAAGTTTCATCATTATTGAGATAACATATAATAAATTTTTAGAAGTAAAACAAAACATTATCATTATTCATGTTGATAAAATATTATGTGATAGTTTAATTGGATATTTTTTATATATAAAAAAATTAAAATGATGGTTTTTTTGAAATATTTGTCTTCATACCTACATGAATAGATTCATACTAAGGTCCTACTATGAAGGGAAGTATAATATATTAACATATGACATCTCACATAGTAATAGTCCTATGAGTTTAATGATATTATTTGATTATATTTTATTAAGGTACATAATGGGTATTATTCCATGTTAAACAATTAGGATTCATTAATGTATATAAAATTAATATATATGATATATCATTATTTTCATGTATTTATGATTCAATTTTTAAATATTTCACAATATGTAATATAGGTGAAAAATATCAAAAAATAAATCATTTTGTTATTATAATATTTAAATTATATTTTTAGCAATTCAGTGGATTTATAATTTTAATCTTTCAAATACAATTAAGTTGATCCCACGTTTTATCAAATACAAATTGATTTTTCACCATTATTTTTTAATATTATAGTACATCAGGTGATTCATTTTTTTAGAGATATGAAGGTAAGGATTTGTGTATATAAATTTTATGTATACATTTATTCAATATAAGAAAATAATGAATGTATATGTAAAAAATAAGCATTGATTAGAGGCCTCTATTAGAGAAAAAAAATATAACAGAAAATAATATTTAGTATTGAACTAATTATTTGTATGTTTTGGATCATTTTGATATCCTAATATCTCGATATTTGAATGTTGATAAAGATGGTAATTGGATTCATGTATTTCGATTAATTTCAATTACATTAGATGATGTAAGGATGGTAAATTTGTACATTTTAAACAACCCAGATGAGGATCAACTAGATTTATCATAGCGTGTTATAGATTTAATGCTATGATATCTAAAAAGACATTAAATTTTTTTTAGGATTGAACATAATAATAAAATTTTATCATTAATGAAATATAAATTTTTCACCTATTTAATTCCCCTAGAATTGTGGAAATTATTCAACATTGTTATTTTATTAATGTCATCCCTAATTCTTGGATTGATATTAATAGTTACATATTTTGATGAAAAATGAAGATGATTAGAGTACCATTACAAATAGTGGAATAATGGTCCTTCATGATGAACATCTTTTTCATGTGGAAAAGATAATAACATAATTCTTACATCAATGATATATTATTGTGTTATTAAGGATTTATAGAGAATTAATTATACTAAATATTGATTAGTTCTATTTATATGTAATATGGTAGATAGAAACCATAGTGTGAAATTAAGATTCTTTTTGATTCACAATATTTGATTTGAAATGATGTATTCATAAGGAAAACAATAAATCCTTGAGATGCATATGAAATTAATATTTTATTATATTGAACCATGTAATGATTAGTGGTCCATTAATTTTCTATAAAAGTGAAAAAATCTGTTCTTATGAGGAAAATTGTATTATATAATTATGTGTGGTTTCTATATTTAGGTTGTCATCAACTAATGATAACAATGAATATATTGTTGTTGTAGTCAATGCTAAATAAATGATCTTGTTGAAGGGATATATGAAATTTCGTTATTCTATAATAATTATTATGATACATATATGTTTTCTATTATTATTATATGATATACACTTTTAAGAAATAAATTTTTAAAAAATTGGATATTTAAATATTTTTATATTTACTTTAACATGGGTTTTTTGATTATATTAACATATATCAATTCTTGATACAATATAATTATTGAAAAATCATTATATCTTTATCTTTAGGTAAAAGGTAAATATATAATAATTATTTTCTATAATTATGATATTGGAATTTATATGTTTCTATCAATTATTATATTTCTGGAATAATTATTATATTTTATTATTTAAGATGAATTTTCGGTTTAAGAAGGCTGAAATTATTATTTATATTGTTGAACATAAACATGTTATGAGACAATTTTTTTTAATTCCATATTTTTATATTATCATTTTTTATATATTAACTTTTCCAAAATATTTTTAGTTTCCATAATTTTTTTGATTTGATTTATATTATAAAAAATAATGGTTAATTTCATCTAAAAATCATTTAATTATTATAAAGTTAAGGTACACATAACATAATTAGATTTGTTACTCAAATTACACATATATGGATAATGTAAAATTTATTAATGTATCATAATTTATTTTAATGTTAATATGTCTTCAATAATTAAATTATTTTTGATTTTCAGAATTATTATTTATCAAAATTATTTGAATAAAATGTGTCATCATCATTTTGGTATTATTTGTCTTCTATAGAGATGATGATTTGATGAGTTTGTAGACTTGGGATTTGAAACATACAAAATATCTCAAATTTTGTGTGTGGATCAGTGGATATATAGTGGATATGATAGTTATAGTAATCTTGTAGGTTTTATTGTATATAATTTTAGGAGTTAATTAGACATGGAGATCCATTTTAAGATTAATATATTATATCCTAAATAAAGGTATTTTGATATGATGGATAAAGTGAATTACTGGGAATCCATTATTGTAAAATACTAAAATGATTTATTTTTATATATTTCATCAAATATCATATACTTAACATAAATAGTATATAATATATTAATTTTATAATGATATATGGTTTTTAAGAAATTAATGAAATTAAAAGTAGTTTATAATATATAAGTTATTAAGGTCGATCGATTTTATGAAATATTTAAAACAATTTTCCTGGGATGTTATATAATAGAGAATAATTCCAATTGTATGAGTATATAGATGCATATTCATAGAATAAATGTTTCACAACCCGGAATTTCAAAGAATTTTTGTTATAATAAATAATCTACATAATTTCAATTTATATTTCTTTAAAATTATTACCCAATTGAATATTAATTTATATTAATGTAACATCTGAATATGATATCTCACATAGAGATATAATTTTGGAATATATACTATCATACTTTATCATGTAGAGTGTACCATTTTTTGGAGGAGGAAATTATTATTAAGAACACTGATTCGATAAGAGATAAATGCATTAGTAGATTATAACAGGTCTTATTCAGGCGTTTCTCTCCCCATGCTCATTATGAAAAACTAAAAATAGGGAGAATGATATTTTTTAATGTTTCATACATTAAAGTGTAATTTAAGAGATGTAATCCTTGATAAAACTTATATTTTATTTTTTCTAATTAACAATATTTTTCAAAATAATTTTAATAATAATTTATTTAAATAACATTTCCAGATGGTATTCATGAGAAACTAATTTACGGTACTTTTATCAACGAGTTGTAGATATAAATAGTTAATACCAATGTACGAAATCAATAAAACCTATGTAAAATAAGAGAATATGACGTGGGGTTAGTAAAAGGAATATTTTTTATCATCCTAGTATAAAATTGAGGGACAAAAATATGGAATCATTGATGGATGTAGTGTCACATTTAATATAATCGAGGAGTTAGGAAATTAAATTAGTTATGTATTATATGTATATTGAAATTATGAGACAGCCACTAACTTCCCAACCTATATACCCAAATTTCCCACCATAATATTCAGACCTAATCATTTACTATCAGTACTATGCTAGCAATCCACATGTTTATATTACTTTGTATTAAATAATAATTTTTCAAGGGATTATGTAAAACATCATTAAATAACTATTAGACAGTTAAGAGGGACAACATATGATATTTTTGATAAAAAGGGTCACAATCTACTAATAATGGTGGATGTCACTTGATTTGGAGATACATTAAGTCATTTTTTTCTCTATCTCAATGTCCTTCATCATCATCTAAAATATTAGGTATGTCTTTTCAAAATTTTATTATATATTAATAAAAAATTAAGAATAAAATTGTCTTATATTAAATATATACTAGATTCACAATAATGTAATTAAAATATTTTAAAATAAATAGTCATTTAAATAACCTATACATTCATATAATTATGATGATCATAATGGTCTAAAAATATTTTACAAGATTTCATCAATCATGTAACCTAATTAATATTTCGTGATTTATATAAATATATATAACAGATATATGAATTGGGAATATTAATAAATGATATAATTAATAATGTTATTTTTTAGAAGCTCATTGTACCCATGTTGCAATTATATTATAGGAGATAAAGTTTATGTTTCATTTATAAATTATAAAAAAATTGAATTTGTTTGGAAATTTTTATCATTATGTTACCATGTTTTAGGTGTTTCAACCAATAAATTTAATCAATATTTTATTGGATCTATTATCTGGCTATTTTTGTTGATTTTTTTAGTTTTTTTAAATCTTTCATCGAGTGAAAATTGTTGGATCATGGTTAGTAAAAACCCTTCTTCTTTTCTTAGGAAACTATAATCCTTTAATATTGATCCCAATAGATGGTCACAAATTTGTTGTATGTTTAAAATAACCATGAATTCAAACCAAGAAAACAAATAAAAATTTATTTTATCATTAAAAATATAAAAGTTACATGAAATTTTCAAATCCAATTCATTACTTTTCTGTAATAAAATCATTTTTAAAAAACAATAACATAGTATACTTGTTGAATGTCCCTTTAAAATATTATATAATTGAATTGAATGTAAATAATAGGAATATATTTAGATATATTAAATATAAATGTACATTAAAAAATTGAAAATCAATATAAGTAAAATAAAAATTCATTTCACATATATTATTAGAATTTCATTACAAAAAATGTTGTAGTTTACCAAAATAATTGAAAAAGTGATAATAATTACCTTACGAAATGTTGGAATTCCTTAAACAAGTTCAAATCATATGTATTATGGTTTTAATAATGTAATTAAATCCTTAAAAACTAAATTTAAATTTATAATTCCTTATGTCGATATTTTATATCATATTATGACCCATACACTAATAATATTTCACTATATTCACTATTTCATGTTCATCTGTTCGGTCATTTCATGATCAGTTCATTTCTGTAGAGTTATAGATGATATTGTAAAATGTAATTACAACTAAAAAAATGGAATTAAATTTTATTAATTTAATTCCAAAAGCGTAAATGTTTTCATATATCATTATTCATTCTTACATAATTACAATACCATAGATGAATAATTAATTATAAATGATATGTTTATCCTTATAGTTTTTCCAAACACCATAACTAGAATAATTTTATTTAATACTATGATGATATATTAGAAATATAACATGAAATATTTTATCATAAAAATATAAAATATTATATAACAAATTAATTTTTTATGCCCCACCATGGAGAATGAAATAAAAAAAGAAAAAATACATTATTTATAGAGGCGATAAATCATCATAACAGGGACAATAATTTAAATTTTATAGAGAAGAGGATATTTTCAATTAAATGGATATGATATATTCAATTAGAAACATAATAAAATAGTATAAAAATGATTCTATATTTGTCATGAATCGATGGATGAAGGAGTTGAGGAGAAATTAGAAGAATGAAATTAATTTAAAAGAGGTTTTTTGGGAAAATTTCTTGAATATCACCTCCTCAAGAGACTATTTAGGAACATCGATTTGGTTTTTGGTTGGGAAAAAAAGCACTTGGGCAAGGGGATAGTTAGCAATTTATGTTTGAAAAGTCATTTTAATATCTAAATGTATTTGTTTATCGAATTTCTATAGTGAGTGTTTATATTTATACTAGAGGATAATTGATTTTGAGTAAATTAAACAACGAATATTTTATATAAAATACTTACAAAATTTAGTTTGAATTAATTTGAATGACTTTGTATACAAAATAATATTTTTTATTCCAGATAAGGAATATCAAAACATCATAAAAACAACTATATTTTTTAGTTTTCTATTATTTTAAGGCTTTACATTTTTACCCTTAACTTGATTCATTTTAACATGTATTATAGTATATAATTTTAATACCATGGTTAATTTTTATTAGTAAAAATGAAATTGAAAATTAAAAAAATTTGGACGATAATATTTAAAATTTGTAATAAATTTTAACATATTCAATTCATCTAAATGGGAAAACATTTATACATTTTATGTGGAAAATAAAATGAATAGATAGGTTTTAAATTGAAAAGTTCAACATTTTGAATTAATTTTATAACAAATTTAAAAATGAAAATGATTACCTAGATAAAAATAACTGAAAAAATAATATTTTAATATTTTTAAAAAATTAAACAATTATAATTTAACAGAATAAATAAATTTGACAAAAATTCAGATTTCAATTTAAATGCTGTATTTTTCACTATTCATCAAAAAATGAAACTTATCTGAAAAATGCCAAAAATTTTAAATTGGTAATTTTGATTACATTTTTAAATTATTATGTTTATTTTATTATATAAAATTTATAAATGTATCAAAAATTATTTTTTAAATAGGTGTAATGTTAAAAGGGAAAAATTACTTTTTAACAAATATATATAGCTTTTATGGATAAAATTGGATTTAATCCTATCATAAAACTATGAAATATATTATATGAGTTTTAAAAAACCATTATTATAAATATATAACATATAAATTTTAAACTAATAATAATTAATATATTTTTTAAGACTAATAAATTTGAAATAAAAAAGTTTATTTGGTTCGTGGTTGTGACAATTCCCCACAACATGTAATTGTGACATTTCTGTTTTAATCAATTACTAATTCAGTGGGAATATTTTTCCAACATATAAATTTCATACAACCATTTTTCATCTTTAAAGATTTGGTTTTTTCTATTAGAATGTAACCTGATGAATCAAGTTGTTCTGTTTGAAATTTTATGCGTGGTCATGAACCTGAACTGGATGTTCATTATAATAAATATTATCTTCCAACAGAACTAAATTAAATATAAAAACATTTGATGAATTTGGATGATATATTTTTTACATATATAATGGAAAATAATATATATGAGATAATATCTGAGGAAATGTCTCACGGTACGAAACTAATCAATCTTCATCCAAGATAATATAGGCTCTAATAAACCTTCGACTCAATTTAACCTTCCAAACAAAACAAATCACATTTCTTATAGAGAAACATTGAGAAATAAATGATCACATAACTCAAAAATAAATATATTTCCTACTATTATCTTCATTGATTTTTTTCCTAAATTCAGGTGACTTTATTTGTTTCTGAATTATCATAACCTTCTCCTCCATTTCCTCTAGAAGTTCTGGTCTATAAATCGTCCAGTCTCCAACATCATCCAAAAAAGATAGTTTCTGACATATCATTCAATATATTGCATCAAAGGGATCGATATTTATATTAGAATGGAAATATTCATTATATGAAAACTCATCCAAACAATATTTTTGATCCCAAATACCCTGGTAATCCATCAAACCATCTCAAATCATAACCTTCAATTTCTAAATTATTCATTCAAACAATCCTCAAGATTGAGGGCGAAAATAATTTATCATATTAAATTTAGTTCTAAAATAATTTTGTAGTCCATTACTAAAATTATCTATGATTACTGAATCATGATAATATATAATAGATATAAATAATCTAGGAAACCAGAAAATCCCCTTAATATATGTTCTATATAGTTTATCTAATGAAATATTATATCAGATGGGAAGGAAAAGTGTGGATTTAGTCTATTAATCAATAATAAAATAAATCAAATGGTTACATCCTTATTTCATTATTAATAAAACCATGGAATCCATTTATAAATTCCCACATTTCAAATCCAGCATTGAAAAATCATTAAGAATCTCCATCAATAATTTTAATTCTAATTTAATCTATTGATATGTCATATACTTCACTATTAAATTCAGATAATAATTTTTTGCCTTCCATCCGACAAATAATTACTCGCTATGGTCTATGTACCTCATAAATCTACAAGGATGAACTGATAATGGATAACAATGGGCATCACATAGAAATTATTTCTGCAAATATGAATCACCTAGAACACATAATCTCATCTGAAATATGACAACACAATCTTCATTAAAGATAAAATCATGAAACACTCCCATTTAATCAAACACTTACTTTTTCTAGAACTCATGGTCATTCTTCAAGTCTTTCATAATTCTATTTGATATATAATATTTCAATGACCCATGTAACAAAACATAGGTAGTTCCAAAATAAAAAACTTCTAATCCTAAATTAATCAAGTCTTTAACCAAATGTCTAATTTTTAAATATATTATAGTTAATGCAACATGATGTTTTCGACATAATAAATAATCCTCATCGTTTTCCTTTACTGGATGTTAATAAATCATGGAATCATAATTCTTGATTAATTCTAATTATATTATCATTCTCATTTTATATTCTTTCAATGTCAATATATAATTTAATCATATATGGTCAATATATATTTCACACGTGGATCTATATAAGTGATGTAATAAATTTTTTAATGGAAAACTACAGAAACTAATTCCAAATCAAGTGTTAGATAAATCTTCTCATGGTGTATTGATTATATTGAAGAATAAGAAATAAATTGATCATACTGCATCATAATGAAACAATATTTCTTCTAGAAAGAAACAATGTAGAAAAAAATCACTATTTAATGAGGGTTAGTATAAAACTGGAATATTTACCAATATTATTTTTAATATACAAAAAAATCATCACATTGTTTTACCTAAACTATGTTATGAACTTATCATTATAAATTATATATATGGATAGTTATATATACTTTTTTAACAAAAAATCATTAATAGAATGTTAATCCATGAAAATTATGAATCTCTATAACATTTGTGGGTATTAGCGATTTTTTAACTACTTTTATTTTGGAGGGATCTACCATAATTCAATCTTTACTAAAAATGATCCCAATTATAGAATTGTTTTATTACCAAAAATTAAATTGGTTAATTTTTCTAAATATCATATTTTTCATAAGAGTTTGAGGAACAGTCCATCTATGTTATCAATGATCCTCATAATATTTGAAAAAATATATCACTAATAACAAAAAACAAACAAATATCTAAAAATTCGTCAAAGACACTATTCATAACAAGCATAAATATTATTCCACCATGCCAATCTAATGTACACAATGTGTTTCATTTCTCATTGATGAGAAAGTACATGCCGAACCCAACGCATGTCATCACTGCTGATGGTATAAAATTTGAACCTCATATATCATACATTCAATTGCCTAACCAAATTCTAAACACTAAGGAACAAGATTTGAGGAATCAGACGACTCTATTAGAGATGATAATTTGGAAAATTTCAAAATCAAATAGGAAAATTGGGTTCCTGAGGAGCTTATGATGAAGAACTACCAAAATATTATTGTGACACAACATTATGGTATTTTAAATGATGAAATTTTTGTAAGGAGGGTATAATGTTTCACCCATTGATTTTTCAAATAAATTTAATATTGAATGCATGAAGTTATATGTCTTGAAAAAACACGACTGTGTTATAATCCACTGAGTAAACATAATTTTTCCATCTTTGTGTTTTCAATTTAGAAATACTAACACACACGGTTTCATTTAGTATGATACTTAGATTATCATATGGTATACATAATTTATGGTGAAAATTAACTTACACTTATGTATACTAATATGGATATTAATATAACCCTATGAATAGTGAAACAAATTCTAATTTTATTTTAATAAGGTTATGATCTTCATTAAATTTTAAAAGTGGTATAAAATGGTTTATATTTTTAAAATTTTTATTTTTTGAATATATTATTTTTTTTATTGAATTAGTAATTTTTAATAATTATAAAATCATTTTCAAAAAATGGAGTTCATTTTTGAATTCTACACATTTAAAAAAGATTAGGTTACTTTTTTTATTTTTCATAAATATTTTAATTTCTTTTGAATAGTGAAACTCTGTAATTTACATAATATGTTAAATAAGTGAATTTATACATCATAAATCCATCATAGATGATATAAAATACCATTTGTTTGAACCCACATTCATATATTACTGTTTTTTGTTTCTATAATCAATAATAATGGTTTTATTTTGAAAATTAATAAAATTACGAGGAAAATAATGGGAAAACCTTCCTCTCCTCCACTATAAAAACCTCCCCTCACTCCCTGGTCTCTCCATTCCTCCAATACATGATGCTCCTAAAATAATTCCCAATTACACACCCCTAGTTATTCCCCACATCCATGAGCACATCGTCTTTCAAAAATACCAGAACCCCTTCCCTTAAAGATGATCGAAAGGATGTAATTTCAAAAGGTGAAACATCATTATTTTCATTTAGTTTCATTTCAATTTATCTTCTTTTCTAATTCAATGAAAACTTATTTGGTCAAATAGATCCTTATAACTCTAGTATCATCTATGTACTATAATTATACAATGTTAATTTAATAACCACTCAATATTCCTACTCACTCTCTCCCTCTCTTTATTTTATAAAATGAAATAATCATCCGTGAGATTCCAATTTACAACCTTCATGGATGATGATGTTTAATTTTTTAATTTACCCTTCATTACTAGTCAAGAAACCATTTTTATGGTCTATCCTGACTAAAAAATAATTAAAATAACATACATAACATTGTAGAACCAAAATATGTATGTAGTATTAATTTATATTAAAAAAGTAGTTCATAACAATCCAAATACCACCAAATAATTTATGTGATTGTCATTAATATTTTATCCATGATTCATCATCAAAAAATTTAAAAATGGATATATATATATATATATACAACCACTAATGCATAGGTATTTTTATAATTAATATATAATTTCAATTCTAGAGAATTCCATCCATTCCACATGAACATCCATTCTCATATACAAATTTAATGATTATGAAATCCAAGGAAACAATCACTCTAAAATGACATAATTAAATGTTATAACATAAAAATAAATACAAAATGAAATTAATAAAATTAAAATAAACAACATAAATTTATAATAGGTTCTTAATTATGTTATTAATAAGTATACTTTCATATTTCAGGACATAATGTTCAAGAGAAGAACACATTCAGGCATAAGGTAAAGGGTTTCAACTTTATCATCCATTTTGATTTGGGTTAATTATATTATCTACATACCACCAATAAAGTATTATAAATTCATATTTACTCTTCATAATATATTTGGGAATGTTTTATTTATTTATTCCAAAAGGAATCATACCTTTATTTTTTTGGAGTTATATGTTTTAAAAGGATCTTTCAAAAATCCTTCCTAATAAACAATCTCGTTTCATGGGTATTCCTCAAATTATTACCAAATTTCAAAGGAACTCTATAATTTGTTTTCATTAAAAATTATCATTATATAATAAATCAATATATTATGAAGATACTATATAACATTGCTTCTACTTTTATAAAAATATTTTTGGAAAGTATCCCATCTTTTCATTGTAAAATATCATTTATCTCACGAAATAGTTGAAGATTTTATAAGAGTATCATCATATATTTTGACACCCTTTTTGATTCATATGTATTATTGGGAATAATATTTCATCTTATCATCAAGCATATTTAATTTAATGATTTATGACTCATTTTGTTGTTGTTGTGTTATCTTAAAAACATTCACCAATTTACTTCGAATAGTCAGTGTTTATGCTATATTTTCATGGAATGTTATTTACATTTCATATAACAGTCAAAATATAACGATATTTGTTTTTTATGTTTATACATAAACATATGAGTAATTAATTGGACATATAATGTGATAGGTGGGACCAACTATAGTCCCATGGTTCATCAGTAGGTCTAATGAAAAAAACTATTGTCTTAGCACAAGGCCTTGAAAAAATGATTATTTATAGTCATGGAATAAGGCCTTTACGGTATGGTTACACTGGTGGAAATCCCACATATACCCACACAATATTGCAAACGTTTTCGAAAAACTATTGGGAAATGGCTACATTACGAACAGTTATATTGAACCGTTTGAATATTCATATGTTTTTTTTTCAATGGTTTAAAGAAACCATTGTGTATAGTGCTGACTAAGAGGCTTTTCACAGCGGTTTCATTAAACCATTTGCTATAGTTTTGATGATTGTTTTCTCAACAGATTTAATCCATTGGGATAAAATTACATTCCCAATGGTTTTTTAAAATCATTGGGAATGAAAATCTCCCAATATAGATGCCTTTAGGGATCTCGAAGTCCATATATCTCGAAATGTTTTCCCTAAATGAGATCTCGATGCAACATCTCAATTATTTTTCCATACCTCAACCATCTTGAAGATTTTTCCCTACATCTCGATTGGAATGCTACTTCCCAGCACACCAAGTCTAGTTTCCAACGAATTGTTATTCCGCATTAAATTAGTACATGTGAGTTCATTTATTTTAGATTTTTTTCATTTTATTTTGCAGAATTTTTTATTTTATTATGATCCCCTTACAGTCATAAGGCATATATTGTTTTATGTTTTGGTTAGAACCCTACTTCCAATCCTTCTATCGAGGGTACTAAGTCTAATTTCCAATCAGGCATATATAATTGATTCAAGTAATTTTGTTCTTCCATTTTATATATGTTAGTGTGCCTTTATTTATTTTAGATTTTTCGTTCCATTTTGTGTTAATGTACTATATATTATGATACCCTTATGAACACATGCCATATATATTTTTAGGTTGTATTTTTTTATTTATCTATATAGAATAATTATGATTGATACTGAATAATTTAATATGATCCTAAGTTATTTTATCCTTGGAATATTTTAAATTTAAGTTATATTGACATGATTTCTTTGGTTATACATAAATACAGATATAGAATTTTTTATGCTAAGAGGAATGATAAGATATTGTTGTATTATGTATGTACCCATAAATGTAGTCTTAAAAATATCACACATTAACTTTAAGATAATGATACCTACATTGTAAGACATTAAATGAAGTGGTGCTTCCACCTAAACAAATAGAGTGGGTTTACGTTCATTTTCATGTGTGAGTGGTGATAAATCCAAAATTTACAATATTAAATGATCATTTATTCCTACTCCATCAAGTGGGCCAGTCATACACTTATAATATTTTCTGAAATTCAAAATGGGTTCTAGGAATTCCTGTAACAATTTTCTTAGGAAGTTATAAATATTTATTAAGGTATATATATCATTTTATATCCGAGGAAGGTACCCATAATAAATGAGTATAAAAATCATAGAAATCACCAATGTTGTTCATGACTAATCATTATTTACTCCTAGATATATATCTCACAAAACAAAATTTCATTTTCATGTGCACATAATTATTCACAGATTGTTGATAGTATTAATAGACTATAGAGGTGAACCTGATGTGTTTTTGTGCACTTGCATGGATTAAATTGTTTTTCTTTTATTTGGGTCATTAGGAATCTATATTTTATTTATTTATTTGGCTTACTTTTTGTGGATAATTATATAATGATTGGTTTCTGTTTGACAGGTGAGTCATGAACCAATATAAAGTGGTTATAATAGGCTATTAGGGTTTTTGAAATAGAGCTTCTTGATTTTAAATGTTAGCTGAACACCCCAACCTCTCCCCCTAGACACCCCCTACGCCTTGGAAAACACCCCATCCCCTAGACAACCCCCAGACCCCTGGATAACCCCCATCCTAGGGACAACCCTCTTCCGCCCTGGACAACCCCCACACCAATGAACACCCCTACTCCAATGGACATCCACCCCAACCCCGTTGCAATCCCACCCAAGCCCTCAGAAACCCACACCCATTGGACAACATCCCACACTCGTTGATACCCCCCCCCCCCCACCAACCCCATGGACTGCCCCCATCGCTCTAGACACCACCACATCCCATTGACACCCCACCCCCCCTGGAATGTTCCACCACCCCCATGGATAGCCCCACTGACCCCATAGACTTCCCCCACCACAAGGATAGTCGCCCACCTGATTGGACACACACAACCCACCTGGATAGCCCTTCA
Organism: Viscum album; assembly: GCA_963277665.1. Taxonomy (NCBI): domain Eukaryota; kingdom Viridiplantae; phylum Streptophyta; class Magnoliopsida; order Santalales; family Viscaceae; genus Viscum; species Viscum album. Next base: position 38,491 of record CAUJRU010003600.1, read on the forward strand.
ACAACCGTGGACTTCCCACCCACCCCCTAGACACCTCGTACACCCCTAGACAACCCCGCTACCCCAGTGGAGAGCTTGCCCAGCTCTTGGACACCCCTGAACCCCTGGACAGCCCCAACCACTCCTATAGACACCCCCACCCCCATAGACAACCCCTCCACCCTCGTGGACAACCCTTCCACACCACCCTCGTGGACAACCCCCCCCCCCAAAGGACACATCATACCCCCTTGGAGAGGAACCCTCCCACTGGATCCCCCCCCCCGACCCCCCTAGATAGCCACACTACCCCCATGGACAGCCCGCCCACACCCCTAGAAACCTTGTACACACACCCAACCCCCTGTGGATAGCCCCCCACCCCTCTAGACACCTCATACCCCCAAGATAGAAACCTAGAAACCCCTGTGACTCACTGGATAGCCCTTTCACAACCTTGGACTACTCGCCCACTCCCCTGTACTCCTCGTATGCCATGGACAACTCCCTCCCCTATAGAAAGACCACCCACCCTTCTAGATAGTGCCTCCCCTCGTGGACATCTTTCCCACCTTAATGCACACCCCCCTTGTGCAACAGGTGGTAGTTCAACTGGCTGTCGAGTTGATGGCATGGAGGAGGCCAAGGAAGAAGAGGCAGTGAGCGAGTAGGTGGCCGAGGCAGATGTGGAGGGAAAGGCGGAGGGTGACATGGGGGA